>SJYQ01004520.1:147965-211923 GCA_006410935.1 Redunca redunca
ACACACTAACACACAGACCACACACACACACACACATACACTGACACACATACTACACTAACACAAAAACTATGCAACACACACATACAACACACACACGAACACACAAACCACATACACAATAACACACAGACCACACACACACACAAACCACACTAACACACAAACTACACCCCACACCCAGACACAAACCACACCACACGCACACAAACCACACAACACTCACACACTAACACACAGACCACAGACACAGTGACACACAGACCACATCACACACACACTGACACAGAAACCACACACAGAAACCACACCCCACACCCCACACACACACTAACACACAAACCACACCACACAGAAACCACACAATACACATACACTAACACACAAACCGTAGCACACACACAAACACCACACACAGAAACACACGTGCACCCACTTCACTTTAGGAATGAAGTATTGCATTGTGCATCCTAAGCTTTACTGATAGACTTTATTTTCTTGGGCTCCAAAATCACTGTGGGTGGTGACTGCAGCCATGAAATTAAAAGATGCTACCCCCTTGAAAGCAACGCTATGACAAAATTAGATGGTGTATTAGAAAACAGAGACATTACTTTGCAGACAAAGTCCATGTAGTCAAAGCTTTGGGTTTTTCCGTAGTCATGCATGGATGTGAGAGTTGGTCCATAAAGAAGGCTGAGTGCTGAAGAACTGATGCTTTCAAACTGTGGTATTGGAGAAGACTCTTGAGAGTCCCCTGGACTCTGGTTGGACTGCAAGGAGATCCAACCAATCAATCCTAAAGGAAATCATCCTTTAATGTTCACTGGAAGGACTGATGCTGAAACTGAAGCTCCAATACTTTGTCCATCTGATGCGAAGAGCTGACTCATTGGAAAAGACCGTGGTGCTGGGAAAGACTGAGGGCAGGATGAGATGGGGTCAGCAGAGGATGAGAGGGTTGGATGGCATCACCGATTCAATGGACATGAGTCTGAGCAAACTGCAGGAGATGGTGAAGAACAGGGAAGCCAGCGTGCTGCAGCTCATGGGGCTGCGAAGAGCTGGATATGACTTAGGGACGGAACAACAGCAACAAGCTTTGTTGTGCATAACCTACCGTGCTTTTGACGTAATCGCATACCTCTGGTTTGGCTGTTGCTCTGTGTAAGGAATCTGAGTTTCGGGCACGGGTCTGCTTCCCACTGTCCAGCACAGCCCACTGTCCACATCACCCCCAGCACCACTCAGGGTTGCCCTTATTTCTTGGGGATGAATATTCAGAAAGGGAAGGCTGGGTCCATGGTTTTGTGTGTTTCTAATTTAAATATATATTTCCAGATGGCTTCCCAAAAGAGCAGTTAAAATTCACATCTCCAGTAATAAGATGCAAATGCTCTTCCTTCACATCCCGCCAGAAGGTGTTACCTCTTTCTGAGGCTATCTGAGAGGTGAAAATTGATATCTCCTTATTCAAATAGTTGCATTTTCTGGGTACTTGGGACTTTGTGTAACTTTTCCTACTATTTTGGCCATTTGAGGACTTTCTAATAACTGCCTACTGGTATACTTTGCCTAATTGTCTCTTATTTGTCTTTTTAAATGCTGCTGCTGCTGCTAAGTCACGTCAGTGGTGTCTGACTCTGTGCGACCCCATAGACGGCAGCCCACCAGGCTCCCCCGTCCCTGGGATTCTCCAGGCGAGAACACTGGAGTGGGTTGCCATTTCCTTCTCCAGTGCATGAAAGGGAAAAGTGAAAGTGAAGTCGCTCAGTCGTGTCCGACTCTGTGCGACCCCATGGACTGCAGCCCACCAGGCTCCTCCATCCATGGGATTTTCCAGGCAAGAGTACTGGAGTGGGTCACCATTGCCTTCTCTGGTCTTTTTAAATAATTAGTTGTGAAATTCTTCATGTATTATGTGGCTCAGCTGGTAAAGAATCCACCTGCAATGTGGGAGACCTGGGTTCGATCCTGGAGAAGGGAAAGGCTACCCACTGCAGTATTCTGGCCTGGAGAATTCCATGGACTGTATAACCCATGGGGTCACAAAGAGTCAGACACGACTGAGCGATGTCCGCTTTTCATGCATTTTGGCTGCGAAGCCTCAGACTGCTCTCCTGCTGCGGCCCTTTGGGTTCACAGCCTCCTTCCACTCATGTTGGTTAAAATGTAGTCACGTGTTTCTTTATCACTTTTTCTTTAAGTTTCTTAGTTGGCAATATTCATTAAAAACATTACCTAAACCATCGGTCACACACATGTTCACTTTCTTTTAAGACTTTATTCTCTTATATTTTAAAATTCGCTGCATGATAAATCGCTTCAGTCATATCTGACTCTTTGAGACCCCATGGACTGTAGCCTTCCAGGCTCCTCTGTCCATGGGATTGTCCAGGCAGGAATACTCGAGTGGGCTGCCATGCCCTCCTCCAGGGGACGTTCCTGGCCCAGGGATCGGAGCCAGCTTTCATGCGTCTCCTGCGTCGGCAGGCAGGCTCCTTACCACTCATGTCATGTGGGAAGCGATTAGCCTCCCAGACAGTGCTAGATGTTTGCGGATACTTGCTGCGTCTTCTACTTATTCCTGAACCTGAGGTGGGTGAGAAGCTCGGCTGATTCGCTTCACTGTGAACACCTCCTTCCTGGCACAGAGGTACAGCCTTCCCCCAGCTGGCCTCCACCCCTGAGCACCCCCAGCCACGCCTCTGCCACAGTTTTCATTCTAGAGGCTCTGATACTTCTCAGGCAAGAGCCCCTTCAATCTTCTTTTCTTCACTTTTTCTAGATTGTTGTTTTCAGTTGCTGAGTTGTGTCCAACTCTGAAACCCCGTGGACTGTAGCACGCCAGGCTCCCCTGTCCTTCACTATCTCCTGGAGTTTGCTGAGATCCATGTCCATTGAGTCAGTGGTGCTATTCAACCATCTCATCCTCTGTCGTCCCCTTCTCCTCCTGCCCTCAATCTTTCCCAACATCAGGGTCTTTTCCAATGAGTCAGTTCTTCCCATCAGGTGGCCAGAGTATTGGAGCTTCAACTTCGGCATCAGTCCTTCCAATGAATATTCCGGGTTATCTTTGCCCCATTGTATATTCTTGCCTCCTTTGTAAAAAGTAAGGTACCCATAGATGTGTGGGTTTATCTCTGGGCTCTCTATCTTGTTCCACTGGTCTTTATTTCTGTTTTTGTGCCAGTACCATACTGTCTTGATGACTGTAGCTTTGTAGTATAACCTGAAGTCAGGAAGGTAGATTCCTCCAGCTCCATTACTTTCTCAAGACTGCTTTGGCTATTCAGGGTCTTTTTTGTTTCCATATGAATTGGAAATTTTTTGTTCTAGATCTGTGGAAAGTGCAATTGGTAATTTGATATGGATCTCATATCAGATTGCATTTGGTAGTATAGTCATTTTCTCAAAATTGATTCTTCCTACCCAGGAACATGGAATATCTTTCCATCTGTTTATGTCATCTTGGATTTTTTTCATCAGTGTCTTATGATTTTCCCTATACAGTTCTTTTGTCTCCTTAGGTAGGTTTATTCCTAGATATTTTATTCTTTTTGTTGCAATGGTGAATGGGATTAATTGCTTAATTTTTCCTTCTGATTTTTCATTGTTAGTATATAGGAATGCTAGGGATTTCTGTGTATTGACCTTGTATCCTGCAAAATAAGTGGTGATGGGAAAACTGGATAGCTATGTGCAAAAGAATGAAATTGAAACACTTTCTAATGCCATACACAAAGATAAACTCAAAATGGATAAAAGACCTAAGTGTAAGACCAGAAACAATAAAACTGTTAGAGGAAAACATAGGCAGAACATTTGATAACATAAATCAAAGAAAGATCCTCTATGACCCTCCTCCTAGAGTAATGGAAATAAAAACAAAAATAAGCAAGTGGGACCTAATTAAACTTAAAAGCTTTTGCACAGCAAAGGAAACTATAAGCAAGGTGAAAAGACAACCCTCGGAATGGGAGAAAATAATAGCAAAGGAAACAACTGAGAAATAATTAATTTCAAAAATATATAAGCAGCTCATACAATCAAATACCAGAAAAGTAAACAACCTAATCAAAAAGTGGGGAAAGACCTAAACAGACATTTCCCCAAAGAAGACATAGAGACGGCTAACAGACACATGGAAAGATGCTCAGCCTCGCTGATTATTAGAGAAACGCAGATCAAAACAGCCATGGGATACCACCCCACAGCAGTCAGAACGGCCCTCAGCAAAAAGTCCACAGACAGTACATGCTGGAGAGGGTGTGGAGAAAAGGGAACACTCTTGCGTTGCTGGTGGGAATGTAAGTTGATAAGACACTATGGAAGACGGTATGAACATTCTTTAAAAAACTAGGAATAAAACCACCATATGACCCAGCAATCCCAGTTCTAGGCATATAGCCTGAGGAAGCCAAAATTGAAAAAGACACATGTACCCCAGTGTTCACTGTAGCACTGTTTACAACAGCTAGAGCAGGGGAGCAGCCTGGATGCCCACCGACAGATGACTGGGCACTGGCACATGCACACAGTGGAGCATTACTCAGCCTTAACATGTACACAATGGAGTACTACTCAGCCTTAACATGCACACAGTGGAGTATTACTCAGCCTTAACATGTACACAAAGGAGTATTACTCAGCCTTAACATGTACACAGTGGAGTATTACTCAGCCATAACATGTACACAGTGGAGTACTACTCAGCCTTAACATGTACACAGTGGAGTACTACTCAGCCTTAACATGTACACAGTGGAGCATTACTCAGCCATAACATGTACACAGTGGAGCATTACTCAGCCATAACATGTACACAGTGGAGTATTACTCAGCCATAACATGTACACAGTGGAGTATTACTCAGCCATAACATGTACACAGTGGAGTATTACTCAGCCTTAACATGTACACAGTGGAGCATTACTCAGCCATAACATGTACACAGTGGAGTATTACTCAGCCTTAACATGTACACAGTGGAGTATTACTCAGCCTTAACATGTACACAGTGGAATATTACTCAGCCATAAAAAGGAACACAACTGTGTCAGTTCTAATGAGGTGGATGAACCTAGAGCTTAGTATACAGAGTGAAGTCAGAAAGAAGACACACATCGTATACTGACAGACATTCGGAATCTGAAGAGGTGGCACGGATGAATTTACTTTCAGGGCAGCAGTGGAGAGACAGGCATAGGGGGCAGCCCCATGGACACGGTGGGAGGGGAGGAGGGAGAAGGGGAGACGTACGGAGAGACTAACGTGGACAGTCACAGTGCCGTACGCGAGACAGACAGGCGATGGGGATTCGCCGTATGACTCGGGGGACTGAATCGGGGGCCCTGCGACAGGCGGGAGGGTGGGGCGGGGCGGGAGGCGGGAGGCAGGGGGCGCGGGTGTGCCTATGGCTCATTCTCGTTCACGTACGACAGAAAAGCACAAAATTCTGTAAAGAAATTATCCTTCAATTAAAAAAAATAAAATGGCAAAAAAACAACTCAGGATTTATTTACTTTAGGATGGACTGGTTTGATTTCCTTGCTGTCCAAGGAGCTCTCAAGAGTGTTTTCCAGCACCACAGTTCGAAGCTTCAATTCTTTGGGGCTCAGCTTTCTTTATGGTCCAACTCTCACATCCATACATGACCGCTGGAAAAACCATAGCTTTGATATACAGAGTTTTAGACATGTATCCTGTTCTATAAATTTAAGATTATTTGATCCAAATTGCACACTCGTGCACAGAAACACACTGGAATTCTAGCTGGCATTGCTTAGAGTTTCATAGGAACCTGTGGGGGTTGGTCCTTTTCCTGGTTTAGTATGTCTTTCCGACCAATAACCGGGCATTCCTGTGCAAACATGCAGATCTTATTTTCCTTCCTCCAAGAGTATTTGATGATTCTTCACTGGGGTCCTGCAGACTCGGGCCCCTGGGTCCCATTCCCCAACCCTCCTGTGGGCTCTCATTCCTGGGGTCAGGGAGGCGCCATGATGCTCAGCGATGATGGCTGGCACCCTGCTCCCCTTCCGGGCCGGGCAGCCTTCTGGGGGACTTTCCCTCCCGGCAGAACCTGCAAGCTGGGGCCTCCTCACTGTCTCCTTCAAATGCCCACCGTGCTCAGAGCTGGGGACACACAGGTGTGCACACCCGATTTTCTTCTTGTGTGTGTGTGTTAGTTGCTTAGTTGTGTCCGACTCTTTGCAACCCCATAGACCATAGCCCACCAGGCCCCTCCGTCCATGGGATTCTCCAGGCAAGAACACTGTTGCCATTTTCCTCCAAAAGGAACCATAGAAAGAAAGAAACTGAATTCCCTCAGTCGTGTCCGACTTTTGCGACCCATGGACTGCAGCCCTCCAGGCTCCTCCGTCCGTGGGATTTTCCAGGCAAGAGTGCGGGAGTGGGTTGCCGTTGCCTTCTCCATGTTTTCTTCTTAGACAAACACAAAATGCAGGAGAGGGACGACCCTGCTGCACGTGACCTGTGTGTAGAAGTGACTTCTGCAGGCTGCTGTGCTGAAAGCTGGGGACACGGCTGGGGCACAGACACCCCCGCTGGGCAGGGCCAGGGGCCGGGCAGTGGTCCCGTGACCCCGTGATGGCCGCCCGGGAAGCAGGACCAGCCGGGGCCAGGGGGAGGGTGCGGCAGAGGGGGCCGAAGCTCAGCTGTGTGGCCGGAGGTGGGGCCCTGAATCCAGGCTCCGGCAGGCACAACAGCCCACGGGGCGGCTATTCCACGGGAGGAGAGGAAACCAGCCTGGGAGGTCTCTCGGAAGGCGGTTCAGGCCGACGGCCGAGCCTGAGGGAGACCCAGGGGAGCCGCTCCGTCCCGTTGACGCACGTGCCCTCCTGCTGGGGCTCCAGGCACCGGCTCCCCCGAAGCTCTAGGAGGTCCACCTGGGTGTTCGCTTCCGCGGGAACATCCAGCCTCATCTCCAGGAGGTGCGGCCAGCCCAGGGCAGGAGACGCCAGTTAGAAAGAGGCCCTCTGGCCTGCGGGTGGAGTGCAGTCCCGGGGGATGGGGGCCAGTCCCCTGGCTCTAGACTCCCCGGTTCCCTGTGGGTGGAGCTTGGGTCTGCCTCCTGAAAGATAAAGCCCCACATTCCCGAGGTTTTCTGTTGCACGTAACTGAAGCCGGGCACGCAGGAGGAACAGTTAAATGGCAGCCTAGGCAACCTGAATATGATCCATCAGGAGCCTCGCATCCATCCCGCCGGCTCATTCATCAAAATGTCAGTTACTCCAGATACGCTGCTATCTCATTAATGCTAATTTCCTCCACGGAAAGACTACTGATTTTACCGTTCAGTGGCTATCGGGGAGCTGGAAGGAGAGCAGTGCATCTGAATTCAGCAGGTGGCCTTATTTACCGCCGGCGTATTTACAGGCTGCTGCTGCTCTCTCCCTCCTTGGTACTGGGCTCCCTCAGCCACGGAGGGGCTGGTCCCGGCCAGTCAGTGCAGGGCTTTCTGCCCCTTCCCTTCCCTGTGTGCGATGTGGGAACCCCGGGAACGGTCGGTCTCTGCATGGCCGTGGAGCCGCTGCTCAGACAGCCCAACAGGACCCGGCGTGTCCGACAAACGGCACTCCGCATCCCGCATGTGACGCCCACTGTGCTGCGCCGTGCCTGGTGATGGGACGAGCCCACGTGGACAGTGCTTCCCTCAAGATTCCCGGGCCTGAAAATGCCACCCCCCTCCCGCATCAGCCTTGGCCCTTCCGCACATCGGGCCCCCGGGGTTGAAGAGGCAGCAGGTGCACTGTGGGAGGTGGGCAGGTCAGAGGCTGCTTGGCCACCACCAGGCGGCCCTGAGTCCGGAGCATCAGGGCCCAGCCATCCCCTCCCTGAAACAAAGCTCTCTCCCTGGCCACTCAGGATTCCAGCAGCTCGTCTTAAGTAATGCGTTTGGAAATGATTTGAAGAGTCAGGAATCAAGAGCCTCTTTGGCAGAAATGCATAACGAATGGCTAGTCAGCAGATCTGGGGAATATATGGTCGATAAAGAGACAAATAACGGACAAGCAGCAAGAGATAACTAGATGCTGGAGCGGTAGGCATCCCTGGACTTGGGGCAGAGGGGTACTTGTGCTTTGGTGCCACTGAATACTTTGAGCAAATTCTGGGAGGTAATGAAGGACGGGGAAGACTGGTGTGCGGCAGTCCACGGGGTCACAAGGAGTCGGACATGACTGAGCAACTGACCGACAAAATACCGAGAGAGCCATCCTTCACGTTAGAGTGTTCAGGAAATCAGATTAAATGGAGCTGCTTTCGTCTGCCTCTTTCTCACCCGACAGGCTCCGTGGGGACCTGGCGCCCTCTGCTCGCGTTTCTCCTGCCCTTTATCCAGCTGTTGGGGGAGGTGTGCATCTAGCTGCAGGGGTGGAGGTGCCTGCCAGGTATCGGCCCGGGTGCCAGCCAGACCCTGAAGACCGCCTGCTCCAGGATCAGACTGGGCAGACTCTAGGGGAGAACGGGCCAAGCAGGGGACCAGAGCTCTCGGGAGCACTGACGTCACGGCTGCCTGGCCCACGAGCTCCAGGGGACCGCCTGGGAGCAGGTGCGTCAGGCCAGGTTATTCACATCCGCGGTTGGCAGGCTCCAGGAAGCTAGAGCATCAGAGATCCCTGCGGCTGTCCAGAGGGGTGTGGACGGGCTGTAACTGGGGGCCACGTTCGGTCAGATGGGCTGGACAGGAGGACCTGCTCTCAGTGGGCAAAAGCACAGGAAAAGGCCTGTAAGAACGTGTGGCACACCAGGCCACAAAGGCGGCCACAGGCGTCATCATGCAGACCCCGGGGCTGGGCAGGCTCCCACTGGGGAGCTCACTCACTTCCGTGCAACTCTGACTGCCTCCCAGGAGGGACCAGGAGCTCAGCGATCAGCTGCTCTTCATTACTGCTATAAATCAATGAATCGACTCATACCATTAATGCAAATCAATATATTAAATTCACTTCCTATTTTCTTCATGTTTCTTCCTGTGAACTATTTCAACCAAACATAAATACAATCATAGAGAATAAATAGTGTAAAAACATGCTTCATTGATCATTGCCTTTAACAAATTTTTAAATCATCTGTATTTGTTTCTGATTAGGGTTTTTGAAAACAAACGATTACAGCTATAAGGAAACCCCTTCTGCCCCTACACACTTCCAGTCCCTTCTCACCCCAGAGGTAAACTTGAGGCAGGGGTTACATCCGTTCATCTTCCACTTCCTCTGGCCGTTGTCCTGGAGTAGAGATGGGATTGCTGGAGCACCAGCAGCCGTCTTGGAACATGAGGCAACCTTGAGAACAGAAGCTGTTCACAAAAGACAGTGGGGCAGAGAAATAATGGGAGCCAATAATTCTAACGTCACCATGAAGCCACAGACCAGCCCTGGATATTTGGCCTTCCAGGGTATACAAGAGAAAGTAATTTCCCATTTTGTTTAGCCTGTTTTTACATGAGCAGATTTCTGTGTTGTGCAGCTGAAGTTTTCTCTAACAGAAGCAGCCACTCTCCCAAGTCAGGTCTCCAGCAGGCCTCCCAGACTCTCACGTATCCCTAAACAACACATATGCCATCCTGCTCCTGTGCTCTCCTTACACAGTGGTAGTTTGTAGGGCAAGTTGTTCTGCGTATGCTCACTCAACACGGTTTTGGAAACTTATTCATGTTGATAGACACAGCTCTTGTCTGTTCGCTTGACTGCTGAATAGTATTCTCACTTCATACTCAGGAATATTTAGGTTATTTCAAGAAAGGTTTTATCACTAAGAGCCCACTGCAGTGGCGTTCTTGCTGGCTTTCTCCTTTCGCACGTGGTTACAGCCCCCACCTGGGCATCTGGAAGAGGGCTTCTGGGCCACTGGCCTGTGCATTTGATTGCAGGAGGGCCTGTGAATTTCCCACCTCCCTGGGTGTCACCCACCCCTCCTCACAGCCCTGCCATTTACACTTTGCACAGTCCAAATTGTGTGATTTCATATTGGACTGCCTGGATTCTTATGTTTCTGGTTACTGTCAAGTTCAGAATTTTTAAATGTCAGTGGCCTTTATTTTCTCCCTCTGTGTCGGCTCATCCTCTCGGCTGGAGCTTTGTTCAGTTGTCTGTCTTCATCTTACTTCCTTGTGTGGTTTTCGGTGCTCTGAGCATCACCCCGTACCAGCCGCAGGTGCCGCAGCACCTGCAGGACTTCTCAGACTCTTGTTTCCCAGGGACGTCATTCAGTGCATTTGAATGACGCTGAGGCTGACGCTCCAATACTTTGGGGTGAGCTGACTGATGGGAAGAGCCGACTCATTGGAAAAGACCCTGATGCTGGAAAAGACTGAGGACAGGGGGAGAAGGGGACAACAGAGGATGAGATGGTTGGATGGTATCACCGACGTGATGGACATGAGTTTGAGGAAGCTCCGGGAGCTGGTGATGGACAGGGAGGCCTGGCGTGCTGCCATCCAAGGGGTCACAAAGAGTCGGGCATGACTTAGCGATGGAACAACAAAAGATCAGGTCTACTTTTTCCGTTTGAGGAGCCCATTGTCCAGCACATGGTCACCTGCCCATCCCCCTCCACTGCCCACGTTCACGCCACATGGGCTGCGTCTCTCTGCCTGCTCACGTTTCTATCCTGAAGGGCTTTTGTGTCCTTTGGTGACGTTTCATATATAAATATGTTTCCCCCGAAGAGTCTTACAAACCTCTTTTACATCTTTGCACAGGGAACCAACTGATGGAGGAAACTGGAATTTGGACTTAAAAGCTGTCAACAGTTTGAGCCCAAAAAACAAAAAGTAAACGCCGGAGGAATGAGCTCCTTTCTGTCCCCTTGGGCGTGTCAGCCTGCGAGGAAAGCCCAGGATAAAGGGTCAAGCGCTAAGGGATGCTGAAACCCTACTTGGGCTAATACGGTGCCATGGCCACTCCTGCTGGGAGACGCCCCCCAGCTCTGGCTGCACAGGACCAGCTCCCCGAGACCTCCCCCGAGGCCAGCATCCCATTGTGTGAGGGTGGTCCTGGGCGGGGTCCAAGTTTTCTCATCACTGAACAGCAGGAGATTGACACTGTGACCTCTGGGTCCTGAGTCAGCCGATTGGTCTGCCTTCTCACTTTAAGTTTGGGTCGTGGAGGCGGTCCTGAGCAGAGGGGTTAGAGTAAGACTCAGGAGACGCTGTGGACTGGCGGCTGGCTGACTGGGCGCATTCACTCCAGGGACAGACATGCATTGAGCGCCTCACCTGTCCCTGCTTCCTGGACCGGAGGCCACCCTGCCCGCTGGCCTGACGTCCTGGAGCCCAGCGTACAGCCACCTGGGGAGGGCTGCAGGGCATCGCCACTGGCAGACAAACGGGTGGTGCAGAGGCTGCGTCCCTGCCTCCTGCGCCCGCGTGTCCGGACGGCAGTCACGTGGCCACAGGTGCACTCTGGGCCGTGGACAGAAGCGAATAACGCTGCTCGTGCCCAGCCCCTGGGGGCTGCCGCGGTGTTCCCGTGTGCCCCTGATACACTCTTCCGTGCAGTTTAGCACAAGACAAGGGAGGATTCGTAGAGCACAGGACCGGGGTGCAGTCGGGGATGAGAACCCATCGCAGATACAGGAGCAGGCCCATGCCCTGCTGAAATACATGGGCAGTGTCCTGGTTGGAGGGGCCAGGGGTGCGCCAACCCTGCTGAGGGCAGGGGCCTTTGCCAGAGCACCCCGCATCCGTCGTCTCCCTCCCAGGTCGTGTGTTGCTAGCAAGGCCCCCCAGCCCTGAGGCCCCAAGGCAGCATCTCCAAGACTGGATGGCAGAGCCCGTGCCCAGAGGGAGGCTGTCCTCAGGAGACACCGGACCGATAGCCTGATCCATCAGAACCACCCAGCCCTTGGGTGCCACACTATCGGACCCCGAGGCTGCTCCTTACCCTCTCAGAGGTTCCCTTGGGCTCAGAGTTCCACCCTCCTCGGGATGCTGCTCGCGGACGCCCCTCCCTTCTCCCTGGTGATGTCCTCGGATGCCCCTCCGTCCTCCCCAGTGCTGCCCGTGGACACCCCTCCCTCCTGCCTACAGCAGGGCAGGGCTGATGCCCCAGGGCCTCCCTGGCCGGAGCCTAGTCCAGGTATTGGCCCCAGAACTTCCAGCCAAACTTCCTCCCTCTGCTTCTGGTCTGGAATTTTCCAGAGAAGCTGAGGGGTTTGGGGGCGGGCAAGGAGACCGGGGCACCACTGCACTGTCTCTCCAGGGGTGCCCAGGTCCCACCACCATCGGCAAGCAGCCCTCCTGCCTCTAACCTGTCACGTTGTGGACTTTCCCGCACGACTGTCTTATTTTGCTAATTAGAATAACCTGCCTTTGCTGGCTGGCATTTGGGTGCTCCCCGGGGGATCTCAGATGCGCTGGTCACCCCCAGCTGGGCACGTGGGACCCTTGGCTCCAGGGTAATTCTCATGGGATTAGGAACAAACCTGAAACCCTTGCTGAAATGGCAGGAAGCACGGTCTTTTCACCTTTTCCTGTGCTGTCCCCTTTTTATTGTTAGACCCTAAGGTCTCCGCCCAGGGCTTCANGATGCTTTGAGCGAATGTTCTTTCTAATGTTCCTGTGGAAAGGCAGAAAAACACTTAAAATGATTGGCCTCGCTCTTCTCTAATCACAGAAAACTGACTTACTGAAGAAAATCATATGTGAATTTTCTGAAGAAATATCCCCAGTGTTGACAGCCAGCCAGTTTTGTGAGCGTGGGTCACCTGGGGACGAGGAAGGCTTGGCTGAGCCCTCAGCATCGCGTCTCATTAAAGGCCCTGACTTGTTCCAATTAGTCAGCTCAATAAAGGAAGCGATTTTATGCTTTCTCTCAAAAAATATTCCAGATATTTAGTTTGAAGACTGAGACGAGGTGGGCGTGGTGATCTCCGCGCCCAGATGGCCCCGGTAAAGACGCTGAGGAGGTTTCGCTTGTAGGATATTAGGGATAAATTACCTGCCTTTCAGCTTTTTGAGCGACCTCAGGGAAGACCAGTCCCGGCCCAGCNGCTGGGGGTGGGAGGAGCAGGAAGGCCGCGACCCCGGGGGCGAGCAGGAGGGGCCCCGGGGTGGGCCCTGGGCCTGGTTCCTGCCCTAGAGTGGGGGTGGGGGCCTAGACCTGCTGCACAGGCCCTGCCAGGCTCACCACTTGAGCCGCTGCTCCGGGTCTAGTCCTTCTGTGAGTCCACCGCGCAGTTTAGCTTAGAATACACGGGAGAAGTTGGGGGGTGCACTGGCCTGCACACTCACCCACGTGCAAGTGCACGCGCCCACACACGCACGCACGCACACACAAGAGCACACGTGTGTACATGCACGCGCAGCGCTTCGTGGAGGGGCCGGTTTTCTGCTTTTGCTCTGCGTTCCTAACTGTGCTGTTTCCTTCACCCTGAGCGCTCCATCCTGCCCAGGGAAGAAGGCGCAGAGGAGCCCGGTCAGCCTGGGCTGCCGGCCCCTCCTCACAGCCAGCAGGGCACCTAGGTGAGTTCTGGAAGGAGCCCGCCGGGGCAGGGGGGCCACTGGGAATTCTGATGGAAGTGGCAGGAGGTGGGGCTCGCACACAGGAGACTCAGATTGTCACCCATCACAGGCACGTGTGGGCCTGGGGGGACTCGGTTCCCAACAGGAGCGCGGGAGTCCTGAGCTGCGGGCTTCGGCCTCGTCTTCATGACAAGGCGGCAGTTCCTTCCTTCCCGAGGAGCCTGTGACCTCCACGGTGACAGACGTCACTCTCCTGGGTCAGGACAGCTGCTGACCAAGCGGGGCCAGTGGGGAGAGTCCCATTTCAAATTTCCACCTGGACTCCCAGACCCTGACTCTGGCGGAGAACCTCTCCTGGCGTCATCAGGACAAACCTGCCCCCAGGTAAAAGTCTCAGAGGGCGAAGGGTACTCGTCACCACTGATCAGGACTCTTGGACACAGGATTCTGTCGCACCTCATCCCCACCGACACGCAGGTCTCCACGCCGCAGCCCTGGCCCAGCACGACTCTCCCCTGCCTTTCACCAGGGTCTGTGCTCAGCACGCTGAATCTGAGACTACTTGGTGTGGCGGCTGATTCTGATGATAACTGCAAAAATTTGCACACAAATTTTTTATTAAGATAATGTAGATTTTCATGCAGTTTTAAGATAGAGAACCCTCGTACCCTTTGCCCGGTCTCTCTCAATGGTAGCATTCTACAAAACCATGATGTAATATGTTGCTATCAGTATAGGTCACCAAAGCCATCCAGTTTCCCCAGGCTGGCTGGCATTTCTGTGTGTGTGTTTAGTTCTATATGCGTTTATCACCCAGATAGGTATGTGTTTTTATTACCACCGTCCAGACACTGAACAGTTCTTCGCAAAGATCCCTTCCGCTGACTTTTTATAACTACAACATCTCCATCCATTCCTAACCCCTGGCAGGCACCAATCTGTCCTCTGTTTCTGAAATTCTTCCATCTCACGGCGTTAATGGACTCATACCACAAGAATCCTCCTGGGAGAGAACGTTTTTACTCAGCATAACTCCCTAGAGACCCACCCATGTTGCTGGGTATCACGGGTTCTTTCTTATTTCTGGTGCTTTTCCACAGTCTGGATGAACTACAGTTAGTCTAACCAGTAGCTCATTGAAGGGCATGTGTTGTTTTATTTTCTGGCTCTTACAAATAAATCTGCCATCACACTAATTTTTCTCTACGATAAATGCTCATGAGTGTAATCGCTAGGTAGTTTGGTAATTGCATGCTTAGTTTTTGAAGAAACTGTAAACTCAGGAGTGCCTTTATCTGTCTGCGGTCGCATTAGCACGTGACTTTACCACGTGTTTATTTCCAGTAAGTGCACAGTGGTGTCTCATTGTGGCTTTATTTTGATTTCCCCGAAATCTAATGAAATGGAGCATCTTTACATTCTGGTCAAGTTTGGTTGATCAGTTCTTCCTTTTTGGATAATTCTTTTGGTGTCAAGTTTTACAACTATTTGCCTAACCACAGAGCCTGAAATTTTTTCCCAATATTTTGATAACAGAGTTATAATTTTACACTTTAGATACAAGTCTATGATCTATTTTGAGTTAACTTTTTGCAAGGTTTGAAGTTTAGATTCATTATTTTTGCCCACGGATGTCCGCTTGCTCCAGACCATTTGTTGAAAAGGTGATCCTTTCTCTATTTAATTGCTTTTATATCTTTGTCAAAAATCATTTGAGCATGTTTGTGTGGACCTGTTTCTGGACGCTCTATTCTGTTTTATTGATCTGTGTGTCTATGCTTTTGCTAAGACCAGGTTCTTTTGTTTACTGTAGCTATACAATAAGTCACAAGGTTGTGGGTAGAGAGATTTCCATCACTATATTATTCTTTGCCAAGATTACTTGAACCATCCTAAGATCTGCTTGTTTCCATATATAGAATTGCTATGACCCTGTATACAAGAAACCCTACTGGAATTTTGTGATGAATTGCATTAAACCTAACGATCAGTTAGTGGAGTGAGGGTAAGAGAAATTGACATCTTTGCTATGTTTAGCCCATAGTCTGTCTCTTCATTTATTTCAGTCTTCTTTGAGTACCTGCATCTGCACTTAAAGCAGTTTTAGCCTCCAGATCCTGTACACGTTTTGTTCAATATCTGCTGAAATGAGATGTCTGACTATTTTTGGACTGACTGTAAATGCTACTGTTTTTCATTTCAATTTCCTCATGCTCTGTTAGTATATACATTTTCAAGTGATTTTTCTGTGTTGATCTTGTATTTGAAAGCTGTTTTGAACTCACTACAATATTTACATATTTGTAAATTTCTTGGACTTTTCCATTTTTAAGTATTAGTGTCATCTGCAGAGATATTTTTATTTCTCCCTTTCCAACCTGAATGCAGGTCAGGAAGCAACAGTCAGAACTGGACGTGGAACAACAGGCTGCTTCCAAATTGAGAAAGGACCGCGTCAAGGCTGTATATTGTCACCCTGCTTATTTAACTTCTGGGCTGGAAGAAGCACAAGCTGGAATCAAGATGGCCAGGAGAAATATCGATCACCTCAGATATGCAGATGACACCACCGTCATGGCAGAAAGTGAAGAACTAAAAAGCCTCTTGATGAAAGTGAAAGAGGAGAGTGAAAAAGTTGGCTTGAAGCTCAACATTCAGAAAACTAAGATCATGGCATCTGGTCCCATCACTCCATGGCAAATAGATTGGGAAACAGTGACAGACTTTATTTTTTGGCCTCCAAAATCACTGAAGATGGTGACTGCAGCCATGAAAATAAAAGATGGTTGCTCCTTGGAAGAAAAGCTATGACTAACCTAGCCAGTGTATTAAAAAACAGAGACATTACTTTGCTGACAAATGTCCATCTAGTCAAAGCTATGGTTTTTCTAGCAGTCATGTACGGTTGTGAGAGTTGGACTATAAAGAAAGCTGAGCACAGAAGAATTGATGCTTTTGAGCTGTGGTGTTGGAGAAGACTCTTGAGAGTCCCTTGGACTGCAAGGAGATCCAACCAGTCCATCCTAAAGGAAATCAGTCCTGGGTGTTCATTGGAAGGACTGATGCTGAAGCTGAAACTCCCATACTTTGGCCACTTGATGCAAATAACTGACTCATTTGAAAAGACTGATGCTGGGGAAGATTGAAGGCGGGAGGAGAAGGGGACGACAGAGGGTGAGATGGCTGGATGTCACCATCGACTCGATGGACGTGAGTTTGGGTAAACTCCGGGAGTTGGTGATGGACAGGGAGGCCTGGTGTGCTGCAGTCCATGGGGTCGCAAAGAGTCAGACACGACTGAGGGACCGAAGTGAACTGAACTTCCAACCTGTAGGCTTTTTCCTCTTGCCGTATTTTAGCAGCTAGCATGTCCAGCACTACGTGTGTGTTGAATGAAAGTAACAAGAGAGGACGTGATGGTCTTGTTCTCAGTTTTTAGGGAAACACAATCGGTATTTCACCATTAAATATAGCACCGGGGCAGGCTTTCTGTACACGGTCCTTATCAATAGGTAGTCCCATTCGATTCCTGACTTGCTGAGGGTTTTTCTCATGAACGGGCATTGTACACTGTCAGATGTTTTTTTTCTGGATCAGCTGATGTGAGCATATGCACTTTTTCCTTTGGCTTCTTTATATGGTAGGTAATATTGATTTCCAGATGTTTCATACATGGAAGAAATCCCACTTGATTGTGGCTTATACGTGTTTTCACACTTTGTTGAATTCAGCTTGCTAATATTTTGAGGAGTATTTTGCACTTAAGTTCATGAGAGATGTTGGCCCCTATTTGTTTTTGTTGTTGTTGTTGTTGCTCTGTCCATGTCTGTTTTGGGTGTTAAGGTTTTACTGGCCTGGTAAGACGTGTGCCACATATTCCTTCTATTTTTTCCAAAATTGTTGCATAAAATTGGTATTATTTCTTCTTTAAGTATTTTGTAGAGTTCTCTAGTGAAACTGCTGGAGCCTGGAGATGTCTTTCTCAGGAGCTTTTCAAGTACAAATGTAACAATGTTTAAGAACTATAGGACTGTTTAGAGTATCTATTTCATCTTGGCTGAATTTTAATACTTTGCAGCTTCAAGGAGTTAATCTTTAAGTTGTTGCATGTATGAGAGTAAAGTTTGTAGTTTGCCTTTGTTATATATTTAAAGGCTATAGCATATGTAGTGAGATCCTCTACTGCACCTGTAATGTTGGTTATTCGTTCTTTACACTTGTACTCTTGTATTTTTTTCAACCTTGATAAAAATTGATCAATTTCATTGATATCTTTAAAGAACCAGATTTTTGTGTAATTGTTTTTCTCTATTGTTTTCCTATTTTTAATTCCATTGGTTTCTCCTCTTATTATTTATTTCCTTCTGCTTCTTTTGGGTTTAGTTACGGCAATCCACTCCAGCACTCTTGTCTGGAAAATCCCATGGACGGAGGAGCCTGATAGGCTAAAGTCTATGGGGTCGCAAAGAGTCGGAGACGACTGAGCAACTTCACGACTTCACTTGCTTCTTTTTCTGGATCCTTAAGGTAGTTTCAGCTACTGACCTGTAACTTATGTAAACATTCAGCATTACAGATTTCATCCTCAGCACTGATGTAGCTGCATCACAGGCTTCGTTATGTTGTGTTTCTGTCTCCTTTGGATCTGGGTCTTTTTAAATCTATTTTGAGACGTTCTCTTTAACTTATAGATTATTTGGAATTGTGTTGTTTCATTTCTAACCATTAAACAATTTTTTGTTATTGAGTTTTAGTTTGACCCCTTAATGGCCGAAGCGCACATTCTTACGACGTCAGTTCTTTAAACTTTGTTCTCTGGCCCAGGATGTGGTCATTCTTGCCTCCTGTATCTTGAAGCTTCACTGCTTGGTGTGCACACGTCTGGGATTGCCAAGTCTTTCTGGTAGACTGATCCTTATATCAGTTGATGCCACTCACTATTGTCAGTGATTTTCTTAGATGTGGAGTCTCCACCTTTCCCTTCAGCTGACGTTTGCATGGTGCGTGGTGGACTTTTCTGTCCTCCTATGCAGGCTTCTCCACGCCATTGAGTATAGAGTTTCTGGGATCAGTGTACAGTTGAACCGTGTTTTCTTTTTGCACAGACTGAAAATCTCCATTTCTTTATGTGTATATTTAAACCATTTGCATTTAATGTAATTATTGATCAGTTGGCATTTAAGCACCTCTTTGATATTTTCTATTTGTTCCTTTATATCTCATTCTCTCTTAAAACTTTCCTCTAAGTCACTTGATCGTATTTAGACCTTCCAGGTTAATTCCAGAATTCCAGATTAATTCATGCTGGTGTTAGGGTATCTTTTTGTACAGGTTTATAGTAGTTTCTCTGGGTATCTCAATGCACGTATATGACACTGCCTGCATCAGCATTTTATAGCTTGAAGTAAAGCGTGGAATCCTCACTGTTACAGGTCCTTTTATCTTCATCACTTTTGATGTCATAGTTTGACTGTCGGCAGGTTCACCATTCTCTTTCCTCGACTCACATCCGTAAGTTCTCTGTGCCCCTATTTCTGCTCTTCCTACTGCTGCAGGTTTCCGTGACTTGCCATTTCCCTTCTGTTTGAAGAGCTCATTTCACCAGTTTCAAAGGGAAGATCTAGTAGTGTAAATATACCAAGGGAGCATTTCATGCAAAGACGGGCTCAATAAAGGGCAGAAGCGGTCGGGACCTAACAGAAGCACAAGATATCAAGAAGAGGTGGCGAGAATACACAGAAGAACTATACAAAAAAGATCTTCACGACCCAGATAACCACAGTGCTGTGATCACTCACCTAGAGCCAGACATCCTGGAATGAGAAGTCAAGTGGGCCTTAGGAAGCATCACTACGAACAAAGCTAGTGCAGGTGATGGAATTCCAGTTGAGCTATTTCAAATCCTAAAAGATGCTGCTGTGAAAGTGCTGCACTCAATATGCCAGCAAATTTGGAAAACTCAGCAGTGGCCACAGGACTGGAAAAGGTCAGTTTTCATTCCAATCCCAAAGAAAGACAATGCCAAAGAATGTTCAAATTACTGCAGAATTGCACTCATCTCACACACTAGCAAAATAATGCACAAAATTCTCCAAGCCAGGCTTCAAATCTACACGAACCAAGAACTTCAAGCTGAATTTAGAAAAGGCAGAGGAACCAGAGATCAAATTGCCAACACCCTTTGGATCATGGAAAAAGCAAGAGAGTTCCAGAAAAACATCTACTTCTGCTTTATTGAGTATGCCAAAGCCTTTGACTGTGTGGATCACAATAAACTGTGGAAAATTCTTAAAGAAATGGGAATACAAGACCACCTTACCTGTCTCCTGAAAAATCTGTATGCAGATCAAGAAGCAGCAGTTAGAACTGGACATGGAACAACAAACTGGTTCCAAATAGGAAAAGGAGTACGTCAAGGCTGTATATTGTCACCCTGCTTATTTAATTTCTATGCAGAGTACATCATGAGAAACGCTGGACTGGAAGAAACACAGGCTGGAATCAAGATTGCCGGGAGAAATGTCAATAACCTCAGATATGCAGATGACACCACCCTTATGGCAGAAAGTGAAGAAGAACTAAAGAGCCTCTTGATGAAAGTGAAAAAGGAGCGTGAAAAAGCTGGCTTAAAGCTCAACATTCAGAAAACGAAGATCATGGCATCCAGTCCCATCACTTCATGGCAAATAGATGGGGAAACAATGGAAACAGTGAGAGACTTTATTTTGGGGGGCTCCAAAATCACTGCAGATGGTGACTGCAGCCATGAAATTAAAAGATGGTTGCTCCTTGGAAGAAAAGCTATGACCAACCTAGACAGCATATTAAAAAACAGAGACATTACTTTGCCAACAAAGTTCTGTACAGTCAAAGCTATGGTTTTTCCATTAGTCGTGTATGCTTGTGACAGTTGGACCATAAAGAAGGCTGAGAGCTGAAGAATTGATGCTTCTGAACTGTGGTGTTGGAGAAGTCTCTTGAGAGTCCCTTGGACTGCAAGGAGATCCAACCAGTCCATCTTAAAGGAAATCAGTCCAGAATATTCATTGAAGGGACTGATGCTAAAGTTGAAGCTCTAATACTTTAGCCACCTGATGCAGAGAACTGACTCATTTGAAAAGACCCTGATGCTGGGACTTAGGGCAGGAGGAGAAGGGGATGACAGAGGATGAGATGGTTAGATGGCATCACCGACTCGATGGACATGAGTCTGAGCAAGCTCCGGGAGTTGGTGATGGACAGGGGGGCCTGGTGTGCTGCAGTCCATGGGGTCACAAAGAGTTGGACTTGACTGAGCGACTGAACTGAACTGATGTTAGCTCGCCAAAGCATACAGTTCAGTGGTTTTGGCACATTCACAGAGGTGGAGTATCTTGTTGTTTTTCAGTCACTAAGTTGTGTCCGACTCTTCGTGACCCCATGGGCTCTAGTAACCCTGTTGGGCTCTCATTACTGCTATCTAATTCAGAACATTTTCACCCTGGAGAAGAATCCCCACGCTCGTTAGCAGTCACCCCACCTCTTAGCTGTGCCCTGAGTTAGACGCTGGCACTGCAGTTCAGGAGAGATCTGTGCCCGCTCCCAGGAATCCACACTTAAGTCAGAGACCAGGACACAAGGAGCAAATAGGTCAGCACCAAACCCTCCATAATTACGATTGTTGTAGGTGAGGTCAAAGAAAGCAAGATGCCAGCAGTTGCTGGGGAAGACATGCCAACGGGGCTGGGCCAGGGGCAGGCCATCTGGGGCGGGGATGTGCAGCCTGGGTTAAAATGTACTGTGGGCACACACACACCAGCCCAGGGGTGGTGGAGACATTTCTGTGTCCTCTGGGGGAGGTCCTTCCATGGAGGATCAAGTGAAAACTGACATCAGCAGGTAGGCTTGCATATCAAGGGTGCTGGGCGTCCTAGCAGCCTCTGAAGGCCTCCCTGGGCCAGCCCTGGAAGAGGGAGCAGAGGCTGCCAGCACGGAAAGGTGTGTGTCCCGGCCAGCTGGCCTCGGAAGGATGGGCATCAGCTGCGATTCTGCGCCCAGGCCAGAAAGAGGCAAGGAAGAGGCGCCCGTGCGCCCTCGCCTTCCTCTCATCCTAAGACCACCTGCGGTCTGGATAAAGTGAGCCACTCTCCTCGTCCTGGAGTTTCGCCTTTTCTGATGGACTTTCAGACACCGGTCCTCACAGACAATGTCACCTCTGTGGCCTGGTGATAGTAATTAGGAAAGCTGCATGTCCTCCAGTAGGAGAACCCAAGGAAGGGGACCTCAGCCTGTCCTTCCGAGGAAGGGCACCCACTGCAGCCGGAGCAGAGGACAGAGTGCACACCAAGCAGGTCTGCGAAGGCCAAGCACCCAGGCCCTGCGGGGACTCACGGAGGAGCAGGTGAGTGGACGAAGACTCCCAGGCACGGACGGTGGAAAGTCGCCGATGGGAACCCTCCCTCGCACCATCAGCCTCCACCCCTTGCTCGTCTCCTGTGGTGGAGACGGTGGGCAGGAGGGCGGGGCCTGTGGCTCCATGCCTGGCACTGCCTCTGTGCCCGCGGGGCTGCAGATTCCAAACGGTAAATGGTACTAAGTCATTACAGTGAGTGCTCGAGAGCCGAACAAGAAAGCCGTTCTCCACTTCAGACCCTTCCCTGGAGGTCTGCATGCGTCCGACCGTGCTTACGTTTAGTCTTCTGCACCATAGCAGCCAATCAGAGAGTTACGTGATCTTCCTGACGACAAAGCAATTGACTGAAACATTTTTATACAATGCAAATTTCCCAGATTTATCACCTCCATTGCCCAGGACTTAGAATGCATTAGGCTGCTGTTATCAATTTTAATAGTAGGCTTCCTAGCCAAAATTTGGATCAACGTCACCGGGTTTTTAAAAATTTCATTACTAGACTCACTGAAAACACAATATCCCATGAAGAAAGCATGCTCCTCTCGTGGAAAGCAGGAGCGACGGTGCTGGCAGCCCGCTGGGGGTCTTGTTCTCCGTCTCGGTGCTTTTGTGTCTCCTCGGCCCTGGTGACGCAGCTGCCCCATATTTCCCACACCCACATCTACAGGTTTCAGCATCTTTTCTGCGCTTTGATACACTAAATGAATCCACTGAAGTGACTCAGACACTAAAGAATCTGGCTGCAGTGTCGGTGCCCCAGGTTTGATCCCTGGGTCAGGAAGATCCCCCGGAGAAGAAAATGGCACCCCCCTCCAGTATTCTTGCCTGGAGAATCCCACGGACAGAGGAGCCTGGCGGGCTACAGTCCATGAGGTCACAAAGAGTTGGCGGCTACTGAAGCGACCCGGCACGCACATGTGTCAGATGGCCTGTCAGGACCGCGACCAAGGGTGGCATTGTGACCGCGGGTGGCATCGCAGCCTCATCCTGGGCAGGGGTGTTCACTTCACACAGCCTCATGCTGGCAAAGCCTGTGTGCTGGGCTTTCACTGCAAAGACCAGAAACCAGCTGAGAACCCTAATCTGTTTCGAGTGTTGGGAGAATCAGCCAGGATCAGTCGCCCTGCCTGGCAGCTAAGAGGAGAGGCCCGTTCTGGATGCCCCTGGGCCCTGGGATCTTTCCCTGGAAATAAATCCTGACACTCAGATCCCTGCCCCCAGCAGCAGCAGAGGCTGGAGGATCCTGTTTCTCTTTGGATGTCAAACGTCGCCAGTAGCCCAGTGGGTGGAAACGTCTGGGTCACGCAGCTGCTCTCCGTGGCTGGCGGCACACATCAGCTTTGGACCAGCGATGTTTTCAGCACCAAATGGTGAAAAGCCATACGTGCTGTGTGCTGCCCCTTGGGACCCGTAGTGGCTTTGACCAGCTCCCCAGACAGCTTTTCTGTGCAGGAGACAAAGCCGTGAAAAGGCACAGAATGGAGAGAATCAATCTGTCACCTTAAAGCAAGTGTCGTAAAAAATAACAGAACTGTGAGGTCTGACGTGGGGGTGATGGTGGGAAGCCCTGGGGACTGGCAGGGGTGGGCCAGGATGCAGGCTCCATCCAAGGAAGAGCAGAGGGCCACTGGCCCAGCCCACGGAGACTCTCCCGGCTCTCAGGCTGGCCTCTGAGTAGGGTACTAGTTTGCCCCTGACGTCTCGTTCTTTCTGGTGGATCTGAGGTGTGGTCCAGGCGTCATCCTACCGGACAGACGTCCCTGATGCGGAAGCAAACCCAGCAGATGCTCCCCGAGTGCCTCAGCTGTGTCTGCTCTGCCAGGCTGCAGGTTCTCCGAGGGCCCCGCAGGACCCCCGAAGGACAGAGACGTGTCCATGGTGGGGGCATGGCGAGCTCAAAGGCAGGGCTGTGCGCCGGGACTTGGGAAGGAAACGCCCACGCTCACTGGGGAACATCTGACGTCATCAGTGACAGCGTGACCGCTGAGTGGGGTCTGCAGGGTGTCCGGGTCCAGGCTGGTTACAGGTCGGTGGACGGCGAGGTCCACTCGGGACGGGAGGACGAAGGAGAATGAACCAGGCTGAGGATTCCGGAAGATGCTGAGCTCGTCCCCAGGGCGTGGCTCCCATTCCTCGGCGTCTGCTATGGGGTTCGGGTGTGGAACCAACCGCCTCGAGAGGAGACCCAGCAACGTCTGATGGAGACGCAACCTTGACAGGGGCCCAGCAGGAAAGGTGGATCCCCAACTGTCTAAGCCTCAGGACCCTCCTGATGAAGTCAGACAACAAATCTTCCCAGATGGACACAATACAAACCGTTAGGGAAACAATAAAAAAACAAGACAAAGCCAAAACCACACTGGTCTCCAGAAGGAGGGCTTTCCACCCAAAGACCCTCTGTGGACAAGATGCGAGCGGCCAGGAGAAGACCCACTTTCCCACCCACCCCTCGCAGTGCTCCCGCCTGCAGGAGGGGGTCACTGGGATCCGGATCTGTGCCCAGGTATCTGGGGATGTGCAGGTGACACTTGGAGGAGTGTGTGTGTGTGCGTGTGTGCGCGCGCATATGCGTATATGTGTGTAAGTGTGTGGGTATGTGTATGCATGTGTGCGTGTGCATGTGTACGTATGAATGTATGTGGGTACGTGTGTGCGCGTACATGTATGTGTGTGCATGTGTGTATATCTGCATGCATGTGCACATATGCATGTGTATATGAGAGTCTATATATGTGTATGTGTGTACGTGTGTATGCATGCGTCTTGTGTATGTGTATATACGAGTATGTGTATGAGTATGTGCATATGTATGTGTGTGCATGTGTACATACATGTGTATCTGCATGTGTGTGTAAGAGTATGTATGTGTGTATGTGTGTAAGTGTATGTGTAAGTGTATGTGTGTGTGTAAATGTGTGTATATAAATGTGTGTGTGTAAATGTGTGTGTGTATATGTGTGTTTAAATGTGTGTGTATATAAATGTATGTGTGTGTAAATGTGTGTGTGTGTGTGAGTGTGTGTGTGTGTGTGTGTGTGTGTGTATGTGTGTGGGGTCCTTCAGATGTCTGGCCTCACGGCACTGGTTCAGGAACCATCAACCCTGCTCGTCTGCAGAACCTAGCAGAGTTACATGCGTCACACTTATCCCTCATCCTGGTGCCCAGGGAGTCTTGTCCCCTTTCCACCCTGCGCCCAGAGCCCACAGGCATGGGAGGTGAGAGGGAGGGCTAGCGTGCAGGGTGCACGCCAGGTCAAGAGGGCGCCATGAGGGAGTGAGGCACTTGGGCAGGTGAGAGCACCCCGCGGTTGGGGCCATGCAGCTGCCCCGCCGAGGTCTGCAGGGAGACCAGGAGCCTCATCCGCGGGTTTCCTTCTGCAGCATCCATGAGCGGCTCAGCACCTCTGCAGGATGAGACCCAGCCAAGTGACCACGGACTGACCAGCACAGCCCTGCTTGTGCCAACACCAACACCCCCATACGTCCTGCCGGTGGACGCTGTCAGAGGGCACGGCCGGGCAGACTGCCACAGTGGCCCTGCCCTCCCTGTCCAAGAGTCCCAGGGCCGGCGATGGAACCTCTGCCTGGAAACGTCCACGCAGATGTTTGCACACGCCGCCCACACATGCGTCTAAGGATGCTTTCCCAGCCACGGGCAGAGGGGAAGGCTGCCTGGCTTGGTTCATTATGTAAATGTTAGCATCACACGAGCCATGGACTTTGTTCAAAACTTCGACAGCTGAGCAGAAGAAAGTCCCGGAAACGTGGGCATCCTTCACAGACCTGTGAGCTCATGAGGGCGGCTTCTTTTCTAAGCGGGTAATGGTCCTCCTACAGAAACTGAGTGTTTTCACAAGCAGTGTTTATAGGGTTTTTCCTCAGTGCTTTGCCCACACAAAATTGTTTCAAATGGTCTCGGGGGACCCGCCTGGTGCCTGGAGCCCTCCCAAGGCTGCAAGATTAATTGGGAACACCATTGACACTCCATCCCCAGTGTTTCGATTGTCAGAAACCTCAGCCCAAGAAAAGAAAGACAGACATTGGGCTGCAGAGGTGGTGAGGAAGTCCTGGAGTTTCCGGATTGTGACCTGAGAAATGCCAGCCCCCACCCGGCCAGCCTGAAGTCAGACGGGTGGGGGCGAAGGATGCCAAAATTCAGTCTCATTATCTGTAGGGAGACCCCTGGGCAGGTCTCGGGTCATTGAGATCATCAGGGAGACGGAGCCTCAGCTGCCCCCAGGCACTTTGTTGTTGATTTGGGGGTAGATTTTATTTTTCCATCTTTCCAAGGAGAGAACAGACTTCGTGAGTGCAAATGTTCTCTTTCTCCTGGAAGCTGGGCTAGGTTCCAATCTGGGGAGGTGAGGACAGGGCCTCAGCACAAAATCCAGGGCTGTGTCCACCCAGGCCGGTTGGGGAGGGGTGGGGGGCTGGGCCTCGCAGGGTCTGATGGAAGGACACGCCTGCTGCATGTTCTGGGCTCAACCGTCTGAGTCATGTCTGCATAGACGGAAAGAGATCTACCCCGCGTGGACCCCAGAGGGGCTCCTGGCTACCATGTCACTTGTGCGTAGCTCCAGGACAGGCCAGAGGTGCCCTTGTTTCGGAAGCTGACAACTTACTGAGGTCCCCATAGGGGACGAGGTGGCAGAGGGGGCTGGAACCGTGTTTTCTTAGCACACAGCCTGGGCACTCTGCTCTGGCCAGCTGCTGCCTGGTTTTAGGTGGCGAAGGTTAACCCGAGCCTCCCTGGAGGTGCCCTGGGCATCGGGGTTGCCCCTCTGGTTAGATAATCACTTAGATGCAGACAAGGAAAATCCAGAAGCTCTGGGCTTGCTCCTAAAGTGGTTGGTGCCTTTTATCCGAGACAGGTTCACCAGCACCCTGGGAAATCCTGGTTTCTCCTCACTCTGGGGACCCTTGCAGCCCCAGGGAACCCCTCCCTTCTTCAAGAACTTCTTATTTGCAGAGGTTCAGGCCCAATCGGAAATAATCTAATTCAAATTGCAGCTTCCCATCTGACACAGTTGGTTTTATCCAAAATGATCTCTGATCATAGTCAGCCAACACCCTTCTTGGCAACTCACGGGCTTCAGGAATCTTGTGGGCGTTGGGAGATTCTGAAAATGAGCCGAGGGAAGCAGAGAAGGTGGAGACTTTGATCGGCTCTGTTGCCTGGGTGCTGCTCCTGGGGGGTTGGGAGTCAGGCTGTTCCACCACCGCCCCCACCTCCGAGTCTGGAGGATGGGCTTTCAGTCCCCGGGCTTCAGGTTCTCATCTGTGAAGCGTGGGAATCATGTCCTTTCCTTCTGGGGTTCTCGTGTGATTACACAAGGCTGTGAACACGGAGGGCCTGGCCTCCCGTGAGCTCCACCGTGCTGACGCTGCTGTGTCCTCACAGTCTCCCCCCATTAGGCTGTTCTGGGCTGGAAATGCTGCTCTGGGGCGTGGGCCAGGTTGGGGGAGAGAAGGCAGGAGTCTGGGCTGTGGTTTGTCCACAAGTAGAGGCTAGAAAGGCTTCCCTGGTGGCGCAGCTGGTAAAGAATCCGCTTGCAATGTAGGAGACCCCGGTTCGATCCCTGGGTTGGGAAGATCTCGTGCAGAAGGGATCGGCTACTCACTCTGGGATTCTTGGGCATCCCTGGCGGCTCAGATGGTAAAGAATCCGCCTGCATCGCGGGAGACCTGGGTTTGATCCCTGGGTTGGGCATACCCACTGCAGTATTCTTCTCTGGAGAATTCCATGGACAGAGAAGCCTGCCAGGCTACAGTCCGTGGGGTCACAAAGAACTGGACACGATTGAGCGACTCACTTTCAGAGTCTACAAGCTCCCTGCGCCCGTCACCAAACATATGGCACTGAAGTGGGGCTGCGTGTCTGCGTCCTCCCGGAACCCGCATGTTGAAAGCCTCCCTCCCAGTGTGATGGCCTTGGGGGGTATGGGAGGTGACTGGGTCATGAGACTGGGGTCCCATGAAGGGGGGCAGGGTCCTTCTAAGGAGCTCCATGGAGCCCATCCGCTCTCCTGCCCCTTGAAGATGGAAGAAGGCAGGTGTGCACCTGGAAGAGGGTCCTCACCAAAACCGGCCACACTGGACCCTCATCTCAGCCTCCCAGCCTCCAGACACTCTGAGCCGCCTGCCCCACCCTGGCCAGCGGTATTTGGTTCCAGCACCCAGGCTGGGACAGCTGGGGGTGGATGCACCATCATTGGTTACGCCACCTCACAATGACCTCGTCCATCCACGGGGGGAGGCAGGGGCAGAGTCAGTGCCCACCCTTTGCTGCCAGGGCTGTGAGTGTCCTGCCACATGGGCACTGACTCCGCTCCCCACGCTGGGCAGCTGGGCTCCACAGACCCCTCTCCTGAGGCTCCTCAGTGGTCAGGGGCAGGATGCAAAGGGGAGGGCAAAGCCTGGGCAGAAGGAACAGCAGGCCAGAGACTCTGTCCCTGAGGCTGGCCCCGGGAGCGGCTGTTGGCTGGGAGAACAGCGTGGCGGGTCCCCCAGGCACCAGGAGTGGGAAGCTTCGAGGCACCTGCAGCGTCGGAGCTTTGCTGGTCCTGCGCTCCTAGGCCTGTCTGGAACCCAGCGGTTTCTTTCTGGATGTGGTGCCTGGTATTTTATCCAGTCAGCTCCTCGAGGCTTTCCTCTCTGGGTCTGGGTTCCATCTGCACGCTTGGAGATGCTTCTGACCCACAGCAGGGGCAGGGTCGTGGTGCGAGGCAGGGCGTCAGGAGGAGGAGGCTGTCACACGCCGTTTGTTGGCGGCCCCAGTCAAAGCGGCTCTCTTCTCCAGCAGCGGCTCCTCTCTGCCTCCTCCCGCATCCGGGCCTCCAGGGTCCCCTGGCTTGTGGCCGCAGCCCTCAGTCTCTGCCTCTGTCCTCACACGGCCACCCACCCCCAGGTCTCTCCTGTCGCATCAGGAGGCACGTTGGATTTCCAGCCCACCTGGATTGCCCAGCGTGGTCTCATCTCAAGACCCTCGAGGGGTCGCATCTGCAAACACCCCCATCGGACTCCCTCCCATCGCGGCTTCCGGTGTCCGTGCACTTTCAGGGAGTGCTGCTCATCCCACCACGGCGCCTCCTTCTATTTTCCTGCGAACATCCAGGTGACCGGTGCTGGCGTGGGCAGCCAGCTCCGAGCGCTGACACCGAAGTTAGCAACGTGGCCAGGAGGAGCTCCAGGAAGTTCACGGGAAGGCACGTGGCAGGACGCGCCTGCAAAGCGCCGCAGGGAAAGGTCAGGCTTTGCACACGAATGCCCTGAATTTGTGTTTCAAATTCATGTGCTGTATTCCCTGCAGCAGAGCTCTCAGCTGAGCAGAAAATATTTTCGCCAATGAGCCATTTCCTAGAACAAACCCTTCGTGCAGCTCCGGTGCCTTGGCAACGACCACTGTGACAATTGGCTATGATTTAACTTTCAGATTTGAAATCGCGGGTTGATGGCCGCCATGACAAACTGCCAAGGAGGTTCTCTACATGGAGAACAAACTTCCCCACGATCGTTCACGCCTGGTGGCAGCGGACGCTGCCTGCAGGTGCAAGAAGCAGCCTCAAGCCCCTCCCTCTGCCCTTCCCCCTGCATCCTCACAGGCTTGGGAGAAGGGGATGGGGTTGGCCTCCCTCTGCCCTTCCCCCTGCATCCGCACAGGCTTGGGAGAAGGGGATGGGGTTGGCCTCCCTCTGCCCTTCCCCCTGCATCCGCACAGGCTTGGGAGAAGGGGATGGGGTTGGCCGTCGCTCCCTCCTCGGCAAAGAGCTGCAGCCCCAGAATCTGTCTGGGGTCTTGGTTGAGACTCCTTCACAGACCGGTTTTCTCCCCGCCCTCAGTCTCTGCTCTCTCAGCATCTCTCAGGATCACCCAAACTCCTGCAAGCCACCCGAGCTGCTTCCACTCCCCTGGAGGACTCCCAGCTGGGAGTCACAGCTCCAGCTCATCGGAAGAGGAGCAAAGCCGGGGGTTGGGAGTGGTGATCCTACAGACGGTGATGGAGCCTCGTGAGGGCGGGCAGGGGGCCAACGCGGGTTCTAAGCAGCAGCCTGGTCTCTCTGGTCTTTAGCTGGAGAGACCAGGGCTCCTGGGGCCTCAGGGTAACAGAGGAAGCCGTGGTCCCACGAGGGATGTTCCCAAGACCCCAGGCAAGACCTGTTTCATCCCCAGGTATGTGCGTAGGTCCCAGATGGGTGATGGAAACGAAAGCTCAGACTCCCACCAACCTGTGTGCCCTGTGGGCGGGGCCTCTGTAGGCCTGTCCACGTCTTACTAGCTGGTGGCAGTGGGATCTGGGTCCCCTACCCCTTCGTATCTGCACTCTGTGAGATGTATGCACTTCCTGTGTTGCTCTCATCTGTAACTTGTAAGCACTGGATATTAAGACTAAAACATATAAACTAAGTCAGTACATTGAAATCTAGAGGTGCCTTTTCAGGCCTGAGAGAAGGCTTTTAAATGCAAGAAGGTGAAGCCCACAAGAGGAAGCCCTCCAAAGACACACAGGTGTCTTTACTGTGGTTTAATCATGCCCCCCCACCTCCCCTGAGAAGATGTTGCAGTCCCAACCCCCCACACCTTGAACATGACTCATTTGGGAGGAAGGTCTTTGCAGAAGGTCAAATTTAGATGATGTTGTCGGGATGGGCCTCAATCCAGTAGGACTGGGGTCTGGATCAAAAGGGAAAATTCAACCAGGAGACAGGTGCTTACAGAGGGAAGAGGAGGGGCCGGACGTCTTACACACGGCAGGACGGCCAGGGACACACCAGTCACCCCAGGGCCCGGGAGCTGGCCAGAAGCTGGACCAGACCCTCTGGGAACCTCAGGAGGCGCATCCCCACCCACGCATGGACCCTGGACTCCAGCCTCCAGGCCGGGAGCGTCCGGATCGGTGCTCAAGGCTGGCCTGTGCTCTGGGCCAGCAGCCCCAGGACCCTGGTGTGGCCGGGGTGGCTCCCGCAGCCTTCCCTGCCCACAGGGAGATGGAGGTGGTATGTTGGGGGTGAGTGGGGGGCGCACAGGGGCCCTGGGGGAGGGGTGTGGCTGGGGCCCCGGCCCTGCACCCCTTGCTACCCCTCCATCCCACGCTCCATGAATCCCCCAGGTGAACCAAGATTTTCTTTCTCTCAAGATCCTGGAGGCCACAGGGAGGTCCCTGCACCGGTAACAAGGGCTTTGTTCGTGAAAAGTCAGTGAAGGCAGGGCGGTGAGCAAGGCCAGGGCCAGCGGGTGAGTCGGCCGTGGGTCTGGAGTGCTGCCGAGGCTCCCACCCGCTCGCCCGCTGCCTGTGAGGCCAGCGAGGGCACCGGCTGTGCGTGTTGTTGACTTCATTCAGCCCGTGCTCCATGGACTCCCTCCTTCACTCACACCAGGACTCACACTCCACGGTTCAGTTCAGTCGCTCAGTCGTGTCCGACTCTTTGCGACCCCATGGACTGCAGCACGCCAGGCCTCCCTGTCCATCACCAACTCCCGGAGTTTATCCAAACTCATGTCCATTGAGTCGGTGATGCCCTCCAACCACCTCATCCTCCGTCGTCCCCTTTTCCTCCCGCCTTCGATCTTTCCCAGCATCAGGGTCTTTCCCAGCGAGTCACCTCTTTGCGTCAGGTGGCCATGCGCCACGGGAGGGAGGATGAATCACAGAAGCACCTGCCTCGAAGAAGCAAGTGTCCAGCCCAGCTGGCGGCCCGGGACCAGGGGAGGCGGGTGGGCAGCGGGGCAGCCCGCCAGCTGAGAGGCGGTGTCGGTGTGGGTGCGTGCCCTCCAGCAGGTCTAGGACGCCCTGCTGGCATGTGCCGGAGGCTCAGGGTCCTGGGGTCCAACACACCAGTGCTGGGGCCCCTCCTTACACCCCGAGGCTCCAGGAGCCGGGCACATCCACACTGAAGTGGCGGCCCTTCTCTGACTCCAAGTGTGTGAGGTCCTCTGGTTGCACCCCCTGAAGTCACTAAAGGTGAAAAAGCCGATTAAGCATTCTCTCTGCATCCCCATCAAAGTTGTCTTAATTTCACTGAGACATGGAAGTTCCTCTTGAGGGAAACATCCTCTTAGGGTTTGAGAGCGATTCCTCATTAACAAAATGGCAAGCAGAGAGCGAGGTGTCAGAACCCTGACGGATGGGCTGTAAATTGGCTCTTCCACCCCAGCTGGAGACTCCGATTCCTGCCTTTGGAAGGTGGGGCCCCTCCAGGGCGATGAACCTGTCAGCTGTCACTCAGCATTGTTTAATTTCCCGCTGAGGGGGTCATCCGGGGGCACACTGGATTGATGCTCCACGTGCCAAAGTGCCCCCCAGAGACGTCTGATCATGCGCCTCATCTCGGCCCATTATCCCATCTGCGGTTTGAGCAGTGGGGGTGTTGGACTGCAGGGATATCCACATCTTTCTGCTTCCTCCGCTGCTGGAAACCTGGCATTTCTCTCCCTTTTTACACAACAATAAAAACAAAGTTTTCAGCAGTGGAGTGTTAGCATAACCTGGTGACCGCTCTCTGGACATAGGGGCTCAGGGTCCGCTTCTGACAGCACTCAGGACAGCCTGTGCCTGCGCTCATCTCCATCCTCAGGACCACAATCCCTGTCTGGAGACTCCATCTCTGCCCAGGACATCTGAGCACTCGTCCAACTGGTCGACCTGCCTCCATCCATGCCCCTGCGATGGGGAGTCCTGGCTGGAACCACAGGGAGCAGGGTGACCAAACCCTTTCCTTAGAACAGAAGGTTCTGGAGGGGTCAGAACCCCTCGCAGTTGTCACCCAGCTCTTCTTTCCAAGACAAACTCCCCTCTAGTCTCTCCCTCTTCACCCGCTAAAATTCCCTTTGAAAAGTGTTGGTGTAGGTTGCCTCACACATGCTAAATAGTTTGCCCCATCCTCGGGTCAGCCCCAAGCCACTCACCGGGGTGGAAAGCGTGGCCATGAGGCACCCCTCAAGGGTGCGTGTGCCCATGGTACAGAAGGCCACGCTTTGACAGCAGGTGTTTGCAGCAAAGTCAGTGTATGTTTGGACTTTCCAGGTAGTGCAGTGGAAAAGAATCTGCCTGCCAGTGTGGGAGAGGCAAGAGATGAGATCTTCCCCCGGGTTGGGAAGATCCCCTGGAGAAAGAAGTGGCAACCCTCTCCGGTATTCTTGCCTGGGAAATCCCACGGACAGAGGAGCCTGGCAGGCGACAGTCCATGGGGTCACAGAGAGTCGGACACGGCTGAGCGCACATGCACGCGGGGGTGTGTTTGCAGGTGCTGAGCAAGGAGCAGAGGCAGCTCCATGTTGGACAGGCCTGAGCTTCCGGATGCTTCTAGGCAGGGGTTGTCAGAGACAGTGTTAGGGAAGAAGGTCTTAGGGTGCTTGTGGACCTTCTGACTGGCTGGTGGTGAGGTAATGGTGATGTTTCTGGAATCTCAATCATCAACCTTCTGGTCCCAACCAGTCTGGGGTCTAGTTCTTGTGGTCAACATCTAGCCACCATCCTCCACTGGGGGTGGGGGGGTGGGGGGTGTCTTAATTTCCATAGAACAACTGAAAGATAAGCATCAAATTTTAACTAGGGTCCTTCAAGAGGAATGATGTGGCCTCGAACTCTTTTTCTGGAGGGAAGAGCTGACTCACTGGAAAAGACCTTGATGCTGGGAAAGATTGAGGGCAGGAGGAGAGGGGGGCGACAGAGGATGAGATGGTTGGATGGCATCACCGACTAGACGGACATGAGTTTGGGCAAACTCGACAGAGGATGAGATGGTTGGATGGCATCACCGACTAGATGGACATGAGTTTGGGCAAACTCTGAGAGATAGTGAAGGACAGGGAGGCCTGATGCGCTGCGGTCCATGAGGTCACAAAGAGCTGGACACACAGTTGCTCTCGGGGAGGGCCCGGGAGACTAAAGCCTTATTTTCTACAAATAAGACACAGGGGACTCAGAGGGGCTTTTGTACCTGGGAAGGCCCTGCGGTGTCTTGTTTGGTTTCAGTCTCCCCTTTCTTGATCCTCCTCCATCCTGAGGGGAAGAGAAACAGGACAAGAAAAGGAATAAAGTTGTAGATAGGGAGATTAATCATAAACTCGGCAGGGGAGCTCAGTTTAGGGGACTTGGTTTCAATGGAAGGGAGAATTTGCAGAGCCCCATGTGAGCTGGGAACACAGGGATCTTGCTCAAAAGCACAAAGGAAAAAAAAGTCCCTTTAGAGATACAGAGTTGGAACGCTTTTCATTTTTTCCTGGCCTCTCTCCCCACTTGCTTGCTGTCTCTACTTGCATTTAACGGCCTTCTAGGTAAGAAGGGCTGAAATCCTACATTACTAGCCCGAGTTTCACTGGCCTGCACTGCCCTGCAGTCTCTGCGGCTACACAATCTGATTTCCCAGTCTGTGTGTACACAGGGCCTTCCTTAGGGGTCAGCCTGCCTGGGCCGAGCCCTTGGTCCAGCCCCTCTGGCTGGGATGTCTTAGCCAGCTGCCTGCCTGCCTTGTGGATGGGGGCGTTCAGGACAGCACGAGGCACGCCAGGCAGGTGCAGGCCACATGGGCGGCCACCACGATCCCGCTGACCGACCCGCTTAAAGAGGCTCAGCGCCTCTGGCCACAAAGCTGGTCGTCAGCTAAAGAGGTGTGATCTCCAGGCTCGTCCTCCCAGACCCACAGAATAAGCAGAACCAGTGGAGATCCCCACCCTCGAGCCGGGGAATCCGAGGCTGCCCTCTCGTCCCAGCCCCTCCACTTCAGTGGGGAGGATTGGCCTCCTGGACAGGCAGGTGGCCAGCTGGGTCCCACCTTCTCCCAGACCTGCGCCTTCTGGAGACCAATGCGACCTCCTTCCCGGAGGCTGGCAGGCGTCAATCCGGCCCCACCGATGGAGCTGCCCAAGAAGCAGAAACGGGCGAAACCCATCTTCCAGGCACACGGAGCTTCCTCGGCCCAGTTTCTCGGCTCTGGGGACACCAGTGCCCATTATTATGAAGAGGCTGGAGCGGGACTCGGGGCCGCTGGGTGGCGAGGCAGCCTCTCCACTCACTGGTGGGAGGCAGGCTCCATCAGTGACGTCCCCCTCCACAGAGCTGCACTTCCCAAGCTGGGCTGATGGCCTCACGCTCTGATTATCTAGAATCCCATTTAAAACGGGACTGGAGGAGGGAAGGGGGGAATCGGAGGGAGGCTGCCCAGGAGTGAGCCCATCTGAAAGCAAGGAGGGCGTTTCCACGGGCCTGGAATCCATGCTGACCTCTGGTGAGGGCGCAGCAGTGTTCCCCGGGCCCTGGCAGAGCCCAGGCCCTGAGCAGCCTGAGGGTGGGGGTGGGCCCTGTGGGGTGAGCTTGGACAGTGCAGGGAGAGCTGCCCACAGCCACCCTCAAACGATCCGACAAACGCGGCGGCTCCCGCAGCGGACCTCCATCCTCTCCCAGCCTGGAGGCGGGAAGCCTGAGACGGACGGGCCGGCCGGCCGGTCCCCGGAGGGAGGGGACTGCCCCAGGCCAGCCTCCCTGCCTGTCGGCCGCCCGCGGAGCCCCGGCCAGCACGAGGACCCCTCCAAGCCCTGCCTCCGTTGTCGCCTGCCTTCCTTCCCCGAGCCCGTGTCCTGTCCCATGTCTTGTGAGGACCCCTGTCATACCCACCCGCCCTGTGGAAACCATCTAAATGGTACATCTGCCACGACCCCGTTTCAAAACGGCTCCCAGATGGGGTTCCGGGAGGTGGGGCCTCAGCACAGACTTCACAAGATTCCTCCCACTCAGGGACCTCCCTCGGGGCCGCAAGGGTGGGGCCGCAGAGCTGGGCGCACTGGAGCCCAGGGGGCGCGCTGCCTGCTGGGCAGCTGTGGGAAGGGGTGCTGGGGACACCTCCCTCCGCCCGGAAATCAGGACCTGAGAGCTCGGATGCCCAGGCTCTCGGCGCTGGGCGGCCTGTTCTCCCCACCGGCGCTGCCTCGCCTTCTCCGGGGGTGGACGCACCGAGGACCCTGTCTGGCTGGACCCGGACGCCCGCCCCCTCGCTCACCGGCTCGGTCACCAGAAGGGTGCACCTTGTTCTGGAGCACGCCCTGCTGTCAGCGCCTGGTAACGTTGGTCCCACATACGGCTGCGTTTTTAGGGTAAATTTTCCCAGTCATGGTGGTTTCAGCCTCAAGTGACCACAGGGGAGGGACACGTTCTGGAGCGTGTGGCCTTACTGGTGCCCCTGACCGGTGAGAAACAGCAGCGGTCAGATGCCCAGGTCTGGTCTGGTGAGATTAGAGCCTCTGCCTGTTGGCAGGGTGCCCTGGCAGCTCAGCGGGCCAAGCATGCGCCTGGAAGGCGGGAGACCTGGGTTCAGTCCCTGGGTTGCGAAGATTCCCTGGAGAAGGAAATGGCAACTTACTCCAGTATGCTTGCCTGGAGAATCTGACGGACAGAGGAGCCTGGCGGGCCACAGTTCTTGGGGTCGCGACTAAGACTCACTTTCACTTGCTGATTGGGACTGTTACTGGGCGTCGCCTAGCCAACGCCTGGTTCAGTTACTCATCCATCCACCCGCTCACTCTTCCTTCTGCTCAAGCAGAAGCTCTGACCACAGCTGGCCGCACGCTGGCCCCAGGCTAGGCACAGTGACTCCCCTGCGCCTAAGCCACAGAGCCCCAAGCCCAGGTGCCGTGGCCTCCGGGATGACGGGGTCTGGACGCGGTTCATGTCCCAGGACGGCCGAGGGGCCAGGAAGAGGGCACTGCTCCAGGAGGAAGGAGCCCACAGGGAGTTCAGAGGCGGCAGGAAGTGCCACCGCGGCGCAGCGCCCACGGCACTGGGTCCCCGTGGAAGCTTCCGGAACACGCTGCCTGGGCCCCGGACCTATCTCAGGGAGCTCCAAGCTCCGCCCCGGGAGGAGAATGGCATCCTTCAAACCCTGGCCATGATGGGTGACTTCCTGCCCAGAGGTCAGTGCCAGGCTTCCAGCAAGGGCTCTTCCGAGCCCCTGGCTCCCCCGGATCCATGGAGACACAGGGCTGGAGCAGGGCTGTCCTGCGTGTTTTATCTTCACATCTCATCAGCACTTAGCACCAAGCAGTTTGAGTGTCCTGAAAAGTAGGAGAAAAGCAATTAATTAATTAGCCAGAGAGGACAGAGCAAGCAAGAGATGGCATTAGGAGGGCTGGAGACAGTCCCTGTGATGGAGGTGGGGGTGGAAAGGAACAGGGGAGAGCGAGAGAGGGGAGAGGGCAGGGCCCAGAGCGCGAGGGCAGCGCCCAGAGCGCGAGGGCAGCGCCCGCGCACCAGGCCTGAACCCCGGCCACTACTCGCGCCGGCTCGCTCGTTCTTCCCCAACCTGGGTGACCATTCCATCCACACAGGCTTCAGGGAGGCCGAGGGGATGCGGGTGAGGGGACTGCTGCGTCCAGGAAGCGGAGCCACAGCGAGAGGAGGGAGGGGCAGGGGGACCCTGCTCGGATCCTGCGTTTCCAGAATTTCTGGGGCCCAGCCCTCCTGTCTGCGGCCAGGCCTGGCTTGTCCCCAAACCTCAGGGAGGAAGGGAAGCTAAGCAGGGGCAGACGCTCAACCTATCTGTGATCCCGGGTCAGAGAGGGCTGGCGAGCTGGGGGAGGGGTCTGGGAGATGTGGGTGGGGCCTTGGGAGTTGGGGAGGGGCCTGGGAAATGTGGGTGGGGCCTCGGGAGTTGAGGAGGAGCCTGGGGAGCTGGGGGAGGAGCCTGGGAGATGTGGGAGGAGCCTGGGGAGCTTGGGGCGGGAGACCAGGGCAGTGGTGGCCTCAGGGCAGGGCTCTGAGTCCCCCAACCCAGGAGAGGCCCGACTGAGTCTCGCTAAACAACTCCCTGGCTTCCCTGGAGACTGCGAGGCTGTCTCTCTCGCCCCCTAGGCCTAAACCGGAATCCCCGCAGCCTGCAGGGCCCTGGGGTTGCTGCTGCCCCGGTGCCTGGGTGCCCTAGGGCTCTGAGTCCTTCCTGCTCTGAGAGCTGCTGTGTGACCCTAGACAAGCTCCTCAGCCTCTCTGAGCCTCGGTTTCCCCACCAGTAAGAGGATAGCCTGACGGCCTCCTGTCAGGCTCTGCCCAGCGGTCACAGTGGCAGCATCCGATGGTGAGCTGCGGTGGGGACACCCCAGGGTGGGTGGGCATCCCCACCGCGTCCTAGACCTTGGGTGTGGGCCTGCTCCACGGCACGGGGGCGGGCCCAGGGTGCAGGGGCCTGGCGTGTGGAGGAGGGCGGGCTGCTCCCCAGCCGGGCCGCCAGGGGTGTGTGTGTGTGTGTGTGTGTGTGTGTGCTTGTGTGTGTGTGTGGCCAGGGCTGGCCAGCTGGGAGCCTCCTGCCCTAGGACTCTCTGGACGACGGGGGCTGGCGGAGCTGGTGCCCCTCCCAGGCAGGCGTGGGATAGGACCCAGAGAGCACACCCCTGCTCAGGGCACCCCTCACCCCTCCAGGCTGGGATCAGGCTGGAAGGCACTGCAGGGGCCACTGAGACCCCCTCGCAGGGCCCCACAGTGCAGGGGCTCCGGTGCTCCAGGACCCCAGGGCAGCCTCAGCCCAGCCTGGGGAGAGCGCCTCACCCTAAGAGGCTCCTCCTCGTTCAGCTCTGTGTCCTGGCTTCCAGCGAGTGGGTGGAGGTGGGTGGGGGGTGTTGATTGGACTAAAAGGTCCTTCAGTTTGAAGGAAGCATCAGAAATTTACCAGCCTGATGGCCCCCTCTGATCAGTGGCCAGGCCATGTCCACCCTCTGACCTCTACAGGCCTGGCTGCTGCCTCCGTGCTCTCCACAGCTCATCCCTGGAGCAACTCGTCCATCCCCAGCTAAGCCGCCACCCCCTCCAGGCAGGCTTCCCTGACCCCTCTCCCACAGGCTGGGTTTCTTTCACTGGATCAGGGCCACACTGACCAGGTTTTCCTGATGAGTGTGGGCCCAGCAGTGAGCAGGGTGCTGTGTCTGTAGGGAGCACTGGAGGACTGGGGAGGGGATCAGTGAATGAATGGACAGCTGCCGGGAGAGACAGCACCGTGTTGGAGGGGAGATGCTAGAATCAGGTGGTGTCCGGGGAGGCCCTCGGGCCCTGGGCTGGGAGTGAGAGCCCCTTCCTCAGGACGGGCAGCACAGCTACCTGGGCCGAGGGCCAGAGCTGGGGTGGGGTGGCCCTGGGCCCCCCCAGGCTGGACACTCTCTTCCTCTCTCTGTCCAACAAGCAAGACATTTGCTTCGCGCCTGGAATGCTGCGTCCTGGCATGGTTCATGGCTTTATTACAGAGCCCTCCCAGAGGGATGGATATTTTTAATACAATTTGCATTTGGAAAAATTTATGACCGTCTGCCCTGAATCTGAATCAGAGATGCCTGCTGGTCGCTAGGGGTCTTCAGGTCACCCCCAGCACCGGTCAGTTCTAGTCGGGCACCTGGGCTAACAGGCCAGGTGGCCCGTTGGCTGGACACCAGAGCCATCATGGCTACCCAACTCCTGCCCTGTGGACAAAGCCAGCCCCAGCTCCCCGCCCCCGGCACCTGACGTGACCTGGGCTGGACTTCCTCCATCAGGAGGGATGGGAACCAGGCGCCGCTTGGGGCCCGATTGCCCGCAGGAGTCCCGTCAGTCCTGGGCCATGAGCCTCATCACCACCCAGGAGATGCGGGCAGGTCCTGACTCCCGCTGGCTGAGAGGAGACGCCGCTCGGAGGTGCTGGCGGTTCACCGGGCCCGGCCTCCTAGGTGCCGCATCACCAAGGCCCAGGGAAGGAGGCTGCCGCGAGGACCCGGGGCGAAGGGGCGACAGAACCTAAAGTCCCTCGCCGGTATCTGCTTTTCATTTTTGTATGAATATACAAGATCCTGAAATAAGACCTTTGTAAATGAAGTGCTTAATTTCAGGATTACCTATAAACAACCCTGATAATAACCGGAACCACGCGGGGCTGCAAGCGCAGCAACGCCGGGGCCAAGCCTTGGTCACTGGGGCCCGAGTCCCTCCAGGGCCTGGTCCCCAGCTCCTGGCCTGCTGGGCTCCTGGCTGGGCTGCACGCTCCAGCTCCCCTTCAGTTCTTGGCCGGTGAGTACGGACAAAGAGGGACGCCGCCGGACCAGGCCCTGAGCCCGCCGAGCGGGCAGCTCTGGCCTCTCCCTCCCCCAGCTGAGTGTAGGGTGCCCTGGGCCTGGGAGGGCAGGCGGTATGGTGCACGTGCGAGGAGGGACCAGCGTCTCCACCCGCGCTTTGTCCTGGTTTTTAACAAAGCCCAGGTTTCCTTTCTGTGGTGAGCCCAGCTGGGGAGGCGTCTGGCGAGGGCATTACCAGGAGTTCTCAGGGGGTCACTAACCCCAAATCAGGGGGGAGCTGGAGAGGCCAGGAGCGGTCTTGGACATCAGGGGTGCTGGCTGGCCTTGTGAGTCACACGGTGTGAAGGAGGGAAGGAAGGGAGGGCCGGTTGGCCCAGAAAGGACAGAGTGTGAGGTCACCAAGGGCTGGGGGAGCAGACTGGCTCTGGACTCAGAGGAAGCAGAGAAGGGAACGCCTGGAGGGAAAAGACCCAGGAACTGTTCTGTGGATGGAACGATTCAGGCGCAGCGAGGGGGCTTTCTCAGGTTCCGAGAGGAGGCAACGGAGACAGGAGGGCAAGGATGGGGAGGAGGGTGAGGGGGACCAGGGGCGGAGGCAGAGCCTCAAGAGCCGGTCTGGGCAGGATCTCAGGTGGCCCTGGGTCCCTGGGACCGACGCAAAGCGGGTGCTCCCTGGTTTCTAAAGGGCGTCAGTGGCTGAAGCCCCCACAGGACTGATCAAAAGCCTCCTGTTTGATAGGATTGAAAGTACCCAGGGCTCCCAAACTTGCACAGAAAGCGGGGTGAATGCATCGCCACTCAGCCCACAGGAGCGAGCAAGCGGCGGGGATAAGGGGGACCTGCCGAGGGTGTCTGGACCCAGAAGATGTCCAGCAGGCAGCTCCCTCCCGAGAGTTGGCCGGGCTGATCTTGTTACCCAGTCCAAGCTCACCCGGCTCGCCACACGATAGACCAATGAATCCAAGAGACAGGTGTTGAGGCAAGGAAGAGACTTTGATCGGGGAGCTGGCAGGGCTTCCCAGACGGAACTAAAGAACCTGCCTGCTAATGCTGCAAATGTAAGAGACAGATGTTCGGTCCCTGGGTCGGGATGATCCCAGGCAACCTGCCCCAGTATTCTTGCCTGGAGAATCCCATGGACAGGGGAGCCTGGTGGGCTACAGCCCATAGGGCCGCTAAGAGTTGAACACAACTGAGGTAACTTTGCATGCACGGCAGACGAAGAAGAGGGCAAGGAACCGTCTTAGCGGGGCCTGGATGCCAGGTTCTTTTATGGGTCAGAGGGAAAGAAGCAGCGAGGAGCTGAAGTCAAGAGGCAGAGCAGAGAGGGAGGGGCAGTGGGGAAGCAAAGCGAAAGGGCCTTCAGTCTTGCAGAGTGTCTCCAAGGGGATGGCCAGCCTTCAGAAGGGGTGTGCTAATCTCTCCTATTCACAGGTGGGCAGGGACAAGCTGCCTCTCCAGGAGCTGAACAAAGGCACTTTCGTTTACAGTCAAGCAGGGGGCAGGATCCTCCAGGCAAGCCATTGAGGATGATTATAACAACGAAAGCAAGTCAAAGAAACAGTTTCCAGCATGGAGTCAGAATTGGCTTCCTCCCGGCAACAATCTCAGAACTCCCCTCCTCCCATCCCCCGGACCTTCTGGATTCGTCTGGCAGGTTCTGGAGGCTCTCTGGGCCACTGTCCGCTCTGTGCCCCTCCCCCGGTCAGCGGTGCCCTTTCCTGTGTGTTCTGTTCTGTGATACCTAGGTACTTCTATTGCTGCCAAAAGTGATGAGCCTGCTTTATCAAGACACCTATTCACAGCATGCTACTGGGGGTTCAATTCTGTTTTCTCATTTAAAATAGAGACTTTTTAATCCTTACTGTCTTGGACTTGAAAACCAAGAGTGGGAAATACCTCGTGCACTGTCCCCGAGAGCCAGGGGAGAGGGAGGTGCTCAGCATCCCTGTCTCAGACCCACGCCTGTCTCCTCTGCCCTGCCCCCTCCCCTCCTCACACCAGAACACTATTTCCTTGAAAAATTCCTCTTCATCTTTAAAGACAGATGAGAGTGTACTTGAGCTGTAATACAATGGAACAGAGAGTTTCTATTCAACTGCTAATGAAAGCCAGCTACAAAGAGCAAAAGGAATGAAACAAAAAGGAAAAGGAACCATCTTTAGCGAAACCAGAAAAAAACACAGCCATCAGCCTTGGGTTTTGTGGGAAGATGTGGGCAAGCCCTGAAAACAGCCACAGAAAGGAGTAGGTCTCAGCAAAGCCCAACTGCTCCAGACAGACAGCCGAGTGCGAACGGCTGGTCCTGAGAGGCAGGTTCCTGATGCACGCAGGTGACAGAGGGTCTGCCTGGGGCAGATGCGCGGTCTCTAGGGAGGGGAGGATGGAGGGGTGCGAGGGGCTGCACCGGCTCTGCCCCAGTGGAGGAGGGGAGGGATGTAGGAGCCAGACCTACAGAGGTGTCATCTCCCACCACCCCTGCACTCACCTGGCTGCACCTCTGGGGGTTGCGTCTGAGATGAGGCCCCTCTTCCGGCCACCTGCACACCTGCCCACCTGCCCATCTGCATACCTTCCCACCTGCCCACCTCCACACCTGCCCACCTGCCACCTGCCCATCTGCCCACCTGCCCACCTGCACATCTGCCTACCTGCCCACCTGCATACCTGCGCACCTGCATACTTGCCTATGTGCACACCTGCCCACCTGCCCACCTGCACACCTGCCCACCTCCACACCTGGACACGTGCACACCTGCCCATCTGCCCACCTGCCCACCTGCCCGCCTCCACACCTGTGCACCTGCATACTTGCCTACGTGCACAGCAGTGTCTTCTCCCAGGAGGATGGATGCCATGAGAAACTCAATCCATCAAGGCTTCGCTGAAGCTGAAGGTGGGATCAGATTCTTATCAAGAACAAGGGAGCTTGGGTGGGTAGATTGCCCCCCCAACACACACACAAATCAGTGAACTGGAGTGGAGCCCCTGGAATGGCAGCGTGAGAACCTCCAAATCTGTTCCGCATCACAGTGATGAGAGCGCTGCCAGCACTTGCAATTATCAGCAGGAACCTATGTATTAGTGAGCGTCCCCCACTCAGTCCCGGCGACTCTGTGAGCCCACGTGTTGGAGCCCGCCAGACTCCTCTGTTCATGGAACTCCCCGGGCAAGAATGTGGGAGCGGGTGGCCATTCCCTTCTCCAAGGGATCTGCCTGACCCAGGGATTGAACCTGAGTCCCCTGCATTGCTCTTGCAGTAAAAGATGCTTGCTCCTTGGAAGAAAAGCTATGAAAAACCTAGACAGTGTATTAAAAAGCAGAGACATTACTTTGTCAACAAAGGTCCGTATAGTCAAAGCTATGGTTTTTTCCAGTGGTCATGTATGGATGTGAGAGTTGGACAATAAAGGCTGAGTGCTGAAGAATTATGCCTTTGAACTGTGGTGTTGGAGAAGACTCTTGAGAGTCCCTTGGACTGCAAGGAGATCCAACCAGTCCATCCTAAAGGAAATCAACCCTGAATATTCACTGGAAAGACTGATGCTGAAGCTGAAGTTCCAATACTTTGGCCACCTGACGCGAAAAGCTGACTCACTGGAAAAGACCCTGATGCTGGGAAAGGTTGAAGGCAGGAGGAGAAGGGGATGAGATGGTTGGATGGCATGATCGACTCAATGGACATGAGTTTGAGCAGGCTCCGGGAGATGGTGAAGGACCGGGGAGCCTGCAGTCTATGGGGTCGGAAAGAGTCGGACGAAACTGAGCGACTGAACAAAACATCTCCTTCGATGCCGCAGATTCTCTCCCGTGTGAGCCCCCAGGGAGTCCCATAAGTCAGTGAAGAGCTCGCGATAACCAGCGAGTGCTGACTCACGACAAAATGACGAGTCCTGGGAAGAGAAGGAGCCGCGCGTGTGCCCCCACCTCCCCGCCCACAGCCCCGCAGCCGCCTTGAGCACCAGCAGCCTGGCAGCGCTGGAGACGGCCGGTCAGGCTGGCGCTCCTGAGAAGCCCAGTCCTCGGAAGCCTCACCAGCTGTCTTGCCTCCAGCTCCCAGCGTGCCCCCGCCACGTGCCTTCTCATGACTTGACCTGACTCGGGGCACTTGGTGAAGACCATCTGTGAAAGTCGTTTAGCATCTGCTGGAGAATGGAGGGAACAAAATAGATCCACTGGACTGAGAAGTATCTTGAGAGTGGAGAGCGACGCACTGGCTCTGTCTGATCGACGCATCCGCTTGTTATCAGGTAACTTCCTCTCAAGGTGGGATGGGGGCCAGGCAGAGAGGGAGCTGGGAGGATTCCGGGCTGCTCTCTGCACCCCCGAGGGGCCATGGAAACGGGCTTACAGTGAACCTGGGGCAGCTTGACCGCCATGTGGGTGATCTTTGTCAAAGACACGCACACGTATACAGATAAAATAGAGGCCAAGTGGATAGGAAGAAGTGTCTTTGCCCTGATTTATTTCACGGATGTCGTGGTCCGGGTGTGGGTTGGAAAAGAATTTCCAGACATGAGACAGAATGAGAGGGAAATAAAGTGTATTAGAGTGGGAGACGCTGTTAGAGGAGCGGGCCCCGTCAAGGGAGAATCGACGTTGGACGGGGGTCCTTAGCCCACTTTTACACCCAGGGTACGAGGGGTGGGACGGGGTCTTGCGGGTCACGCGCTGACTGGATGAGGCACGTAGACTGGGTGGGGTGAGAGGAGGGCAGGTGCCTCCTCCCTGTGGGCTGGGAGGGGAGACAGGTTATACTGTTAATAGTTGCAGGATGGTGAGGGAAGGGCGACCAGGGTCTGGGTTTGCTGTTCCTGCATCCCAAGACCCTCCTTGGTTTTACCTGCTCTTTAGTCCCTGGGTCACCACAGTTTATAAGCACTTTTAAGTAGTCCTTAAAGGCAACAGACCAGATTCTAGATTTTTACAGTTTCAATAAATAAATAGAAAATACTGCAAATAAATAGAGAAATCGGAAGACGGTGACAATATCTGGGATATATGTCTGAGAATTAACTTTCTCTATTTACACGGGGGGGCTAGTAGACTATCAAAGTAAAGGAGTCTAGAAATAAGGGTTTTAAATGCTATTAAAGGTTACAAAGGCAACAACAACAAAAAAAGCAGATGGATTAGCTTTCCAAATTATCAGAAGTAAAACACACACAGAGAAACTGCAATCTGAGCAGTGAACGATGGAAAACAGTGCAAGCATGAAAACAGAAATACAACAGAAAAAGTCGGTAATCACGCATGTATCACGGCAGAAAATACATGTTCTGCATAAGATTCATTTGCTAACTAAGAGGAGATTCTCAGATTAAAGATTGAAAGCCAGCATGTGCGTCATTTACAAGGTATATCCAGCATAAGGCAATTGAGAAATTCGCGAGCAAACGTGCACAGACAAAGGTAAATAGGAAGAGGGAGCTGCAACGGCCGTGTGAACACCGACAGCTCGTGATCAACACAGAGGTGCTCCAGGAGGCGCGGGGGCCACACGGCAGAGACGGCGGACACAGGGCAACTGTCTGTCTCCTGTGTGTCTGTAACCAACGCAGAGTGAAGCCCACAGCAGGTGGCAGGAAGGGCCGGGTGCACAGAGGCTAAAGGAGCTTCATTTGGGTCCTCGGATGGTGGGGCTCAGAGCAAGGCTGGGGAGGAGGAGAGTCTGAGGGTGAGCCCAGGAGGCGGGGAGCCCGGTGTGGGGGCCAGCTGCAGAGCATCTCAGCATCAGCCACCTGTGGGCCTCGGACCTGCCCTCCAGCGCTCCAGGGACCCCTGAACGCACCTGCGGGCTGTCCCCTCGAGGCTGCAGGCTGAGGCAGTATCCGTCAGCGTTCCCCTTCCCACAACAACTGGAGGTTTGCCAACCCCCACAAACACTCCAGGCCTCCCCAAAATGCTGAGGAACCCTGGAGTCAAACAGGGGTGGGGTGCGGGGCCGTCTCAGTACAGCAGCCTGGGTGACGACGCCTGGAGGGAAGATGTCCCAGGACTACAGAAGGCCTCTGCCTCGAAGAAGACACTAACCTCACTTGGCTCTTCCCCGAGGTCAGGTAGGGGCTTTCCAGGTGGTGCTGGTGGTAACGAACCCACCTGCTAACGCAGGAGACATAAGGTTCGATCTCTGGGTCGGGAAGATCCCCTGGAGGAGGGCACGGCACCCACCCCAGTGCTCTTGCCTGGAGAATGGACAGAGGAGCCTGGCGGGCTGCCGTCTGTGGGTCACAAAGAGCCGGACACAACTGAAGCGACTTAGCACACTCACAAGGTCAGGTAGACAGAAAGCTCGTGAGACCTGTGCGTGAGACGAGGAGCCCGTACGATTACACGTCCCAACTCCACGCCGAGCAGAGGGAGCGCAGCTCCTTAGCAGGTCCTGTGAATTATGCATGGAAAATGGCCGTGCACTTGGACACCAAAAATGCTTGCTGCTTCCTCAGGAAGCACCCGGAACCACTGAGTGCCTGGAGGAAAACAAAATGAGACACGATGCAATTCAAACCACAGGTGCCATTAGCTTCGCTCCCAGGACCAAGTGACTCATCACGAATGTCTCAAATTCTGAATTAAAGAGATGATTGAACAAGTTAGCCACTCAACGGAAAACAGGAAAATAACGAAAGGGAAAGCAGAGCATTTTATAAAAGGAAAAGAAGAGACTGATGCATCAGAGAGAAAAGAGTATAATTAGTAAGTAATTTCAAAAGTAGCTTCTTTACAAAGTAACCCTACAAAATTTAAAATATCAAACCTAATTGCAAAAGGGAGATGAAGAGGAAGAGACACAAAATAAGAATTTAGGGTAGGAAATAGCCAAAAATGAAGGCGGGTTATACTTAACATATAATTTGAAAAGGCTAGAATAAATAAGTGGTTATGAAAGAATAAACAGATCTAGACATATAGCATCTATCCCTCCATCTATCCATCAATTTATCTATATATAGCGTCAGAGTCGAAAATTTACCTGTCGACGAGTCTATCTACATTGATCAATTATCATATACGAAATTGGGAAAGTTGCTCACTAGCTGCTGCTGCTGCTGAGTCCCTTCAGTCGTGTCCGACTCTCTGCGACCCCACAGACGGCAGCCCGCCAGGCTCCCCCGTCCGTGGGATTCTCCAGGAAAGAACGCTGGAGGGGGTTGCCATCTCCTTTCAATGCATGAGGGTGAAAAGTGAAAGTGAAGTTGCTCAGTCGACTGCAGCCCACCAGGCTCCTCTGTCCATGGGATTTTCCAGGCAGGAGTACTGGAGTGGGCTGCCATTGCTACTTCCCCTTAAATCACCCATGCAAAGGCAATTCTTTATTGAATTTTATCAAAATGTCAGAGAATAAATAATGTAGAAGCTATTTAAATTTTTGGAGACCTTTCTCTTTCAGCTGTTTAGTAGAACCCAAAACATTATTTGCACGCGGGCCAACACACATACACGCGTGCGCACACGCACACATGCGCAGCTAGAAACGTATCTAGTCTGTAAACATAGGTGCAAAAACTCTACAAACTATATTAATAAGTAGAATCAAGCGAGTCTCAAAAAGGAAAATACACTGTGATTGACGTAGTTCTTTCCAGGAACCAGAAATGATTCAGTATTTGGAACTGAATTACAGATTAGATTCAAAACATACCCAACAGAAATGGTTAATGATTTAAAAAGCATTCTTGAAAAAACTGTTTAAAGTATTTAAAGGATCAGAATTCCTTTCCTCCAAAAAGCAGTTGAAGAACATAGATGGGAATGTGCTTTAAACATTTTCAGTAAAAGAAACACAAGTAGCCAATCCACATTATACACAATTTCCAGATCACATGAAGTTAAAAAAAAAAGCCAATGAATAGGCCAGTGACCCGGTGTTCTCTTGGTAGGGTCCGCCCCGTTGAGGTGTGAGGGGCCCTGGATTGACAGGGACGCGAAGGACAAGCCCTCATCCACTTGGCGGCCAGGTGACCTTTGCACTCTCTCTCTCGGCACACGTCCGAGCATCTTGGAAGTGGCAAAACGCACTTTGCGTCTGTCCCAGCGCCTCTGCGTTTAGAATGCAACTCTGCCCAAGTGCTTGCACGTAAGAGCAAAGATGTATTACAAAGATTTCCATTTTTTTAATAATTACAAGTGCCTGGAACCAATATAAGTGCCTCTCATTAAGGGAATGAGGAAATAATTTATGGAATATCATGGAGCTATTTTAAAAATGGATTAGAATATCTCCAAACTATATTGCTAAAAGAGAAAAAGCAAAATGCAAAGCAGGGTGTACATAATGCTCCTATTAGTGTTTTAAAGAGGGTGATCTATGGCAAACATACTCACGGTAATACGGCGACGTCCTGCAGCCCAGGGCAGGTGAGGGGGTGCCTGGGAAGACCCGCAGCACCGTTGGCAGGCATGGCCTCTGGGAAGCGGAAGGGCACCTCGGGCGCAAAACCAGTGGCTTCTGTTTGCACGGCCTTTGACCTGGTTTGATGTATTAGCCACACTGCAGCGTTGCTTTTCCAGTGAAACGAACACGCGCGCACGCATGCTCAGTCCCTGCCATCATGCCCCGCTCTGTGCGACGCTGCGGACTGTGGCCCGCCAGGCTCCCCTGTCCTGGCATGCTCCAGGCAAGAACACTGGAGCGGGCTGCCATGCCCTCTTCCAGGGGACCTTCCTGACCCAGGGATCCAGCCCATCTTCTCTGTCTCCTGCATTGCAGGCAGCTTCCTTACCTACTGAGCCGCCTGGGAAGCCTAAGATGCTCACTTACGCATAAAGCGTACACGCATATTCACATATTCTTATATGCGTACATGAGTGTGTAATACTCACACAGGTACACACAGGTATGGGTCTCCGGGAGTGTCATTTAAGAGCCGGGAGCAGGGAGTCCAGCCCAGATGTGGTCCCCACGGGCTCACCTTTGGGCCCCGTGTCCGAATTTCTCATCGTGAGAGTGAGTGTGTAACACTCACACAGATACACACAGGTATGGGTCTCCGGGAGTGTCATTTAAGAGCCGGGAGCAGGGAGTCCAGCCCAGATGTGGTCCCCACGGGTTCACCTTTGGGCCCCGTGTCCGAGTTTCTCTTCGCAAGAGTGAGGGTGATACACAGCCCTGCCTCAGAGGCTCTGGTGAGGACGGGGTTGATGCATGCCAGACGATGCCCACAATGGCTTCTACGGGGGTGTCAGGGACTGCCATTCTGGGCTCATTTCTTACGCTTCTTAGCATCGTCTGCCGCGTCCTGCTCTTGGGCGCTGCATCCCCAGTCCTGAGCGTGTGGCCGGAGGTGGATACGTGCCGTGTCCACTGAGTGCTGCCCTGGCGGGACTGCGGGGCTCAAGGCCCAGGCTGGAGGAGGTCAGAAAGCCTGATGAAAGAGGCGCTCACCTCTCGAGATGTAGGAAATCATTCTGGCTTATACACGAGTTAACCTGAATGTGATGCTGACTAAAATAGTCTGTTTATGGCCCAGCAGACATACATTGTCCATCAGTTGTCATTATTAGAGAAAAGGCCACGTTGGCCGAAAGTAAAGAAAGTCCGAGTTACAAATGAAGTTTCAAGGCCTCCCTCCCGGGGACACCAATGCTGGTCTTCCCTCAGTGATAAGACTCACGTCCCGGGTGCTGTCCCTGGGGCCACAGAGTCAGACACAACTGCGCCAATGAACTGAACCCATCAGGAAGAGAAGACCCAGCCTCACTGCTCGGTCATCTTCAGCTCTTCGCGACCCCCTGGACTGCAGCCCGCCAGGCTCTTCTGTCCTGGGATTCTCCAGGCAAGAACACTGGAGTGGGCTGCCATGCCCTTCTCCAGGAGATCTTCCCGACCCAGGCATCAAGCCCAGGTCTCCTGCATTGCAGGCAGATTCTTTACCATCTGAGCCACATTTGTTGATTATTTTTGTTGCTGAGCCTTATAGTACTAGGAAGAAAGAAAGGACAGAAGAAATCAAACAAATAAAACAAAGACATGTTCACGGCCAGGTTAGGCCTGCCCACTTCAGGGATATAAAAATGATAGAAAGCATTGAACAACCTCGTGCCTTGGGGCAAGTTTATTAATAATAAATACATGGGTGAGATAGAGGGTCCGTGAGCATCTCCACTCTTACATGCACCCTCGAATTATGACTAAGATGCCCCTACAAATAGGTGACGAGCGGGTGGGCAATTCAATAAACCAGGCAGGGACAACTGGGTAGCCATATGGGAAAATAAAATTTTATCTCTCTCCCAAGCCACACACAAAAATGAATTCCAGATGGCATAAAGACCTAAACTTTAAAATCCTAGAAGAAAATGTGCTTTCTTATTCTTATTCATATTCTTATTTCTTAAATAAGACACAAAAGCGCAAAACCTAGAAGAAATGAATAATGTATTTCATGACATTAAAATTTAAAACTTTATGCAGCGAAATCACGATAAATAATAAAGTAGGAGGGGTTTTTCATCCAATAAAATCAACAACAATTTTTATTGGGAATAGACAAACAACTCACACAAAGCTTCAGGGGGAAGTGTAACAAAAAATAAAAAGGAAGATATAAATACGCAGTTCAGAGTGGGGAACCTCTAATGCCCAACAAACATGTGAGGATGATTTACTCTCATTCATATGTAAAATGGCCAGATAACCTTGGAGACTTCAGATTTATAACCAGACAGTCGCAGGTACGGGTGAGGACGTGCTCCCGGCGGCGGCTCACGGGCCCGCTGAGGGCCGCTGATGAGCGACACGGAAGCCGAGAGCCACCTCCACCCGCCACCTCTAAGGCAGCTCACCCACGTGCTGGGGAGACAGGCACATTCAGGCAGCGTCATTAATCACAGCAAATCTGCAGAAACAACCACCGTGCCCCTCGACAGGAGCATGGACAAATAAGCTGGAACATAACAAAATGGAAACATTTACAGCTGTTTAAGTGAATAAACTGTGCATGGGTACCTCGAGGAGGAAAGATCTCACAATACTGTGAGAACTGAAGAAGCAAACTGCAAAATCCTACGTGTATAGTGCGTTGCGGGTGCTCGTGCTAAGTCGCTTCCTCACGTCTGACTCTGTGTGATCCTATGGACTGTAGTCAGCCGGGCTCCTCTGTCCATGGGATTCTCCAAGCAAGAAGACCGGAGTGTGTTACCATGCCCTCCTCCGGGGGACCCTCCCTACACAGGGATCGAACCCACGTCCCGTAGGTCGCCCGCACTGACAGGTGAGTTCTTTACCTCTACTGCCTCCTGGGAAGCCCACAGAGTGCGTCATGGTTTGCATAAATGGTAAAACAAAAGCTGTGTGTGTGACTTTGCTTATAGCCACAGTTGCGTGTAGAAAAACTGTAGGAAAAAAAGAGGTAGGAAAACACAAGGTTCACTGAAGGGAAAAGTCCTGGAGGCGCACAAAGAGGAGGCTGGGAAAGTTCAGATCCTGCTGAGCTCACCGAGGGCGGGTCATTCACGATTTCCATACCGATTTTCTGTTTTTAGGGCATTTTAGGCTTACAGGAAGACTGAGCAAATGCTGCTGTGGGTTCCACATACCCACCCCTCTCCCACCATCAGGGGACAGTGCCCACATTATTAGCTGTATCTGTGCAGCGCATTTGTTAAATTAATGAGCCAGGATTTGTTAAGTTAATGAGCTGGATGGACACCCCATTGTTAGCGCAAGTCCACAGTTGACATGCAGGGGATCACCCTTGGTGTATCTTCCATGGGTTTGGACAAGTGGACGATGCCGTGTACCCACCATTAACAGTATCCTACAGAGAAGCTTTACTGCCCTAAAAACCCTCTAGTCTCCCCCCATTAACTGCTCCCCTGCTTGCCTCAAACCTCTTATAAACGCTGATCCTTCTGCTGTTTCCACAGTGGTGCTTTTTCCGGACTGTCACAGAGTTAGAGTCACACCATCTGTAGCCTTGTCAGACTGGCTTGTTTCACGTCAGTTCAGTCGCTCGGTCGTGTCCAACTCTTTGCGACCCCATGGACTGCAGCACACCAGACCTCCCTGTCCATCACCAACTCCCGGAGTTTACTCAAACTCATGTCCATCGAGTCAGTGAGGCCATCCAACCATCTCATCCTGTCTTACTCTTTCACTTACTGATATGCATTTAAGGTTCCTCTGTATCTTTTCACGGCTTAGTAGCTCATTTCTTTTCAGGGCTTAATAATATTCTATTGACTGGCTAAACCACCACTTTTTATCCATCACCCACTGCAGGACACCTTGGTTGCTCCAAGTTCTGGGTCATGATGAACAGGCTGCTGTCCGTGGTTGCCTCTGAGAACTTGTCCAAGCGACCGTGGATGGGTTCCGCCAGTGTGCGGCCCTGGCAGCCGCCGTCCAGGCAAGCAGAGCTCTGGATTCACCCGCGTATCTGATGTCAGCTGGGAGCTCCCCACCACCTGACTTTCGGTTTGCCCAGCACTCCTTTTGCAGGGATGGACGCAAGGGCTTCCGAGTTAGCTACAGGGTCCAGCTCTGTTCGAAGGTCCTTGACCGTTCCTCCCTGATTTCCGCGCTCAGCCTCAGCTCCAGAACGAGACCCTTGACCCGAGATGCTTCCTGCTCAAAGGTCCTCCGGTGAGTCTGCGTTCGGCATACTTCCCGCGTGCCTGCCCGACACCCCCACGAGTGAAGCGCATCAGCTCAGATCAGAGCCTCCTCTTCCCCAGCATCTCAGAGCTCCTCCCGGCCTGGCCGCAGAGCTCTAGGTTCAGGAGGGCCGGCTCTGCCTGAGGCGCCCAGCATCCTCTGGGGCACTTCCGCAGACTCCCGGGTGCCGGCGCTGCGCACAAGCGTGGCCTGTATTTGAACCTCATTTTCTTTGTCTCTCCTCTTCACATGAATATTTATTGCGAGGAAGGCCCAGCCAGCACGCCAGCGGCCCCATTCACGGAATCCATCAACAACTCCTTTGTGAAACCTGACCTGGGGACGGAGGATTGAGAGGGAATGAATGTGTTTCGTTTTCTGAATCACAAGGACTGTGATCAACAATATTCAATGGGCTTTTGTTCTTCTGTTTCTGTAGGACCCAGAACTTTGGGAGGGCAAAGTGTTGGTGAATTGGTTGCGAGATTAAACGCCATCGTTAGGAAGGGGGCTTCAGGGGCTTCTGTGCGCTGCTCCTGGGGCTCTGAGACGCTCTAGCCCTGCGGGGGAAGCCTACAAGGGTAGAGCTGGGGCTCCGTGCCCCCCTTCCATAGCACAGCCTTAGGGGCCTGCGCACCTGCCCCTGACCCCGGGGCCTTGGGGGAGGGCCCGGGTGCCAGAGACCCTTCCAGCCTGGACTCCATCTGTTCCCTGTCCAAACTAGTGCTCATCCAGCCAGTCTGGGGGGAGAGGCATTTCAGTCGGCGGAAGTCCTGCAAGGCAGCAGGGGAGCTGGGAACCCCGCTTTCACCTGGGCCCCCAGCGTCACACGTGGCTCCCCGACCTCTGCAGCCCAGCATCCGCAGGCCGCAGGGTCCAGGCATTTCCCCTCCAGCCTCTTCATCCAGCCAGCAGGAGGGAGGTCCCCACCCGCTCATGGCTCGGGGCTGTGCCTTCTTTCCCGGGAAGCCCAGATCCTTGGAATCTTCTTCCCCAGCTCCACTGTATTTCCTCTTCCACAGCCCTTCAGAGAGGAGATTTCTAGCAGGGACCCTGTGTGTGTGTGTGTGTGCGCGCGTGCGCACGCATCTATCATACACACACACAAAAGCACACAAATAACCCACTTCTCCCATAACACTCACCAGACCAGCCTCAAAGCCTCTTTCCCAGAAGGGTCCCAGCTGCCCTGGGCTGGGTCTTTCTCCCCAGGGGGTGAAAGCGCCTCCCCAGGGGCCGAAGCCCTGGGCCCTGAGGCTGCATGCAGGGCTGGGAGGCTGGGCTCTGGCTGGAACATGGGGTGGCCACCGTGGCACCTGTGGGCCCTGGGGCACAGCTGGGCATGGATGCCCAGCCGGCTTCGGGAGCCCTGGCGCCCGAGGAAGCAGCCGCGTGTGCGACGAGCAGTGTCTGTGACAGCGGAGCCGCCGTGGCCGGGAGAGCTGGGCCGAAGCCTCCAGCCCGCCCTCCCTGAACCTTCCAAGACGGCCATCAGGGCTGGCCCCGGGCCACGGCTCTGGTCCGTACCCACCTTGAGGAGGGGTTTACAGGGCTTAAATTCCGTGGGGTGAAGAAGTGGATTTTTGTCTGCACAGGAAGCTAGGTCACAGCTTAACAGCCCGCAGGGCCTGGGAGTGGGTCTCCGGGCAGAGGGCAGATGGCCTTCCCCAGTGTGACCGCAGCTGTGGTCCACTCGGCTCCTGAGATGGCTTCAGGGCGAGATGGACGATTCGACAGGACAGGTCCCGACAGCAAGGTGGCTGTGTTCACCCAGAAAACAGCTCCTCTCAGGACACCCGTGACCCCTCCACGTCCAGTTCTGACGGCCTCTGCGCCATCACCCTCTGACGTCACCTGTGGCCAGAGCTGCCCCTCCCAGCTGCCACGGGCAGAGGGCCCTTCCCTGGCGGGGACCGGAGAGGCCTGGGGGCATCGCCCACACCCACCTCCAGGACCATCCGCACCAGGGGCTTTGAGGCACGATTCAGGCTCCAAAGTCCTCTGTAGGGCCAGGCTGGGGCCAGGCTGCCCCCAGCCATGCCCGGACACGTGTGAGGGGCCCGGCCAGCATCCTCACAGGAGGATCATCCTCCTTGCAGGAGGAGAGCATCCTCACAGACCCCCTGAGTCTGCCCATCCAAGCTGAAGTCTCATCTCACCTCACACCAGAGCGTCTCTGATGCCTCCCATCTGAGAAACCGCAGCGCTCACTCGGGCGCCCTGACTCGGTGCAGTCACTGCTCCCGTCTCTCGCTGTGGTTTCGTCAGTGAGCGTGCACCACTAGACGTGTAAGGCCTGCCTTTTCTTTTCCCACGCCTCTTTCAATCCACAGCCGCCGCCGCCTCTTCCTCCTTACCACGGCCGGCTGGGGAAGCCACAGCCCCATTGGCGGGCTCTCTGCCTTCCGCGCTTTGCTGGTGGGCCCTCGGGCGCAGGGCTGCGTGTGCCTCGTCCTCCAGGCCTCTGGGGAGGCTCAGAGTCAGAGGCATCCCTGGGCGCAGGGGCCACCACCTGGGCAGGACCACAGCTGTTTCCCCCGTGAGGAGGCACCTGCTATCCCGCTGTCACTCTTTCTCTGACGTCAGCGTTACTGACGCTGGGCGCTGAGGTGCTCTGGTTTCCTGGGAGACGACGGTGGCACCCGATTTCCCCTGTTAGCTGGACACACTTTGTAAGGAGGGGTGTCCTCACATTCACACGTGTGACGCTGGCTCAGGTAAGGGTTCATTCTCGAGGGATCGAGGCTGGACTCTTCCACAGGACGTACCTAATCTTCAAGAAAATGGCTTTCTCCCTGCTGTCCACTGAGTGTCCACACCGACACCGGGTGTGTGGGAGGGGCTTCGACTGATTGCAGGTCTTAGCAGGCTGTGTCGTCTGGGGTCAGCAGTGGCCTCGTCCAGCCCCGGCGGCCCCGGAGTCCTGCAGACGTGGACTCCTTCTGTCTGAGTGCCCAAAGGCCCTGGGTCAGCCTCAGCCTGGGGACCAGGCTCACCTTGCAGGCGGCCCCTGAAGGCTCTGACTCCTCCCGGCAGGGCCTGGGGTTCCAGCTGCCGGGAGCGCCTTCTGTCTGTATGCTCCTCCGATGTCCTTTACGCGAACTGGGGGAACAGAGAGTCTCTGCTGCTGCCTGACGCCTCCAGCCCCCGGCGTGCAGCTTCACTTCCTTTCCGTCACTCGACATCAACGCTAAAAGCCACTGCCTGCGTCCTGAGCATTCCCTCCTCAGGAGAAGCGTGTCCTGTGAGTGAGGACTCAGCCCTGTTCAGTGTGACCTCCCGATCTGGGCATGGAGCACAGCCAGTGCCGTTTACTAACCGAGCGACAGGGGGTTCACTGAGTATTTACTTCATCTAAGCTCCGCTGGATCATGGAGAAAGCAAGAGAGTTCCAGAAAAACATCTACTTCTGCTTTACTGACTATGCCAAAGCCTTTGACTGTGTGGATCACAAGAAACTGTGGAAAATTCTTCAAGAGATGGGAATACCAGACCATCTAACCTGCCTCTTAAGAAATCTGTATGCAGGTCAGGAAGCAACAGTTAGAACTGGACATGGAACAACAGACTGGTTCCAAATAGGAAAATGAGTACGTCAAGGCTGTATATTGTCACCCTGCTTATTTAACTTCTATGCAGAGTACATCATGAGAAACGCTGGACTGGAAGAAACACAAGCTGGAATCAAGATTGCCGGGAGAAACGTCAATAACCTCAGATATGCAGATGACACCACCCTTATGGCAGAAAATGAAGAGGAACTAAAAAGCCTCTTGATGAAAGTGAAAGAGGAGAGTGAAAAAGCTGGCTTAAAGCTCAGTGTTCAGAAAATGAAAATCATGGCATCTGGTCCCATCACTTCATGGGAAATAGATGGGGAAACAGTGGAAAGAGTGTCAGACTTTATTTTTTTGGGCTCCAAAATCACTGCAGATGGTGATTGCAGCCATGAAATTAAAAGACGCTTACTCCTTNCTGAATGAACGCATCTTGGTGTGTCTATATTACGGAATACTAGTCAGCAGGAAAACAGAATAAAATAATGATATTTACCGATGCTTCAGAGCAACATGACTGAGTCTCAACAGCATTATGCTAAATGAAGGAAGCCAGGTGGGAAACACCGGTGCCATATGAGTCAAATCATGTAAAGGTCTATAAACTCTGAACTGTGTGGGTAGAAAGCAGATCGGCTCTTGTGGGGGGCTGGGGTGAAAGGCTGACTCGACGGCCAAGGGCACAGCAGAACTTGGGGTTGATAGAAATGTTATGTATCTTGATTATGGTGGTTGTGGTGGTGGGGAAACCTACAAGATTTTATAGTTTAAACTGGTACATCTTATCACATGTAAAGCATAATGAGCTAAAGCAAAGATACGCCGTTAGACGAGGAGAGCAACCACAACCTACACCCATTAATCCAAAGCAAGACAGGAGTGAGGAGCAAAGAAGACCTGGGCAGACTGGAGACAAACAGGAAGAGCCGTTTGGTCCTTCAGTCTCAGTCGGGTCTGGCTCGTCGCGACCCCGTGGACCGCAGCACGCCAGGCTCCTCTGTCCTCCACTGTCTCCCAGAGTTTGCTCAGATCCACGTCCCTCGGGTCCGTCAGCGGTGGTTCTGTCTAACCATCTCATCCTCTGCCCCTCCTCCTTTGGCAGTCGACTCGAAACAAATCAGATCGAATATCCCTTCACATATAAGTGATCCGAGTGCTCCAAATAAAAGTCAGAGAGCGCTGGCGTGGACGAAAGCGCGACTCAGTCTTGTGCTGTTTATAAAAGACGCAAGTTAAATGCAAATAGGCAGGGGAGTTACAAGGAGAGGCCAGTGAAAAAGCTGTGGAGCCCTCCTGCGGCACACAGGGGAATGCGGTCATCGTTTTGCAACGGCTTTAAAGGGAGTCTAATCAATAAAACACTGAATCACTCGGTCGTATACCTGAAACTAATTTTACATTGTAAATCAATTGTATTTCAATTAAAATAAACTTTTGAAAAAGTAAAGGAGGCATACAGTGGAAACCCTGTTGACCATCTGAAATCAGACCCAGATAGATGGCTGGGACAAGAAAGGGGAACCGGTAAAGGGAAGGCGTGATGTGATTCAAGGAAGAAGAATTCATTAAAAAAAAATAACAGTCTTTGACGTCTGTGCTCACACCCGAAGATGAGCTTCAAGTCCTTGAAGCACAAATCCACAGAACTGAAAGAAAATAGATGCACAGTTGAGGGGGAGCTCTAACGGGTCCGTCTCAGTAATTAACCGATCGCGCAAGGCAAACACAGCAGCGGTACAGTCAGTGAGGGAGAGGGGATGGGACCACAGCTCCACCCGCCCGGACGGATGGCAGGTCGAGAAACCACCAAGCAGAACGAGTCCACATTCCTCCTTAGCCCTCACAGCCCTGCCACGGGAGCATGCCACGGATGCAGCCTGACGGTGGATCTCAGTAAAGCGCACAGGACTGAAGTCATACAGATTATACACTGTTTTAACTTTTCAGTCATTTTTTGATGCTTGTTTCTGTCGCTGAGCTGAGCCTTCCTCGCTGTGCGGCCTTCTCACTGCAGGACTCGGGCTTGGTTGCCTCACGCCATGTGGGATCTTAGTTTCCTGATCAGGGATCAAACCCATGTCCCCTGAGCTGGCAGGTCCATTCTTAACCACTGGATCACGAGGGAAGTCCCCCAGTTACATTTTCTAAGCACAGAAGAATTAAACTTAAAATTAATTATAAGATAGTTACATATAAACAGCCGTATGTGTGGAAGTCAGCTAACTCACCTCGACATAACTCATGAGTCAAGAGAGGAAAATCCCATGGAATACTAAAGGAGATTAAGCCCAACAGTAACGAACACAAAGCATAAAGAAATCAGGGAGGAGGGATGTTAGCTCTGTGAGAGTGTTAGTCACTCAGCTGTGTCTGACTCTTTGCGACCACATGGACTGTAGCCCGCCGGACTCCTCCGGCATCCATGGAGTTCTCCAGCCAAGAATACTGGAGTGGGTTGCCCTTACCTCCTTCAGAGATCTTTCAGATCAAGAGATTGAACCTGGGTCTCACGCATTGCAGGCAGATTCTTTACGTCTCTGCTTAGAAGGAATTCTATAGATTTAAAGTGCAACTTCTAAAAATCGCATTAAAAAATAAAAGGCGTGTAGTGAAACAACACAGAGTAACAAGAAAAAGAGTTTCAACTTGAAAAGAAGAAATGCCGGATTCAATTATATGTAATTATATTTTAAGGAATTACAGAATAAAGCTGGAGAAGGAAATGTCGACCCACTCCAGTATTCTTGCCTGGAGACTCCCATGGACAAAGGAGCCTGATGGGCTGCAGTCCATGCGGTCGCAAACAGTCGGACACAACTGAGAGACTAACACGCAGAGCACACAGAATAAAGCAAATTAGACCAAGAGAGCTAGCAGAGAGAATGTTCAAGACCTCAGTAGCAATGGATGAGAAGAAAAGCAGATGACAGAGGAAGTGAGCAGAGTCAGAAGGTTACTTGAAAAGATAAGTATAATTAATAAGCTCCTAGCTAAATTAATGAGTTAAAATGTTACAAAACACAAATTACCCATCAAGAATGAAAGGACTTCACTACGCAATAAAAGGATAATAGAAAGATATCAGGAACAACTTTTGCCAATACCTTGTACAACTTAGCTAAGGTGGAAAAAATATGTGAAAAGCACAATTTACCAAAACTAACAAATGAGATAAAAAATGTGTATAAAAGACACTTCCAACAACAAAAAAAAGTGTCTAGAAACTCACGCTGTATTAGAGCCTTCTAACATCCATTTAAGAAATAACACCAGTTGTGCAGAAACTCTTTAAAAGAATAAAGAAGGAAACTCTCTGCCACTCAATCTACAAGTCTAGTGTTGATCTGATACTAAAACCCGACATAGATATTTCAAAGAAATAGAATTAAAGACCTTTAGGCTGCAGTCCATGGGGTCGCTAAGAGTTGGACACGACTGAGCGACTTAACTTTCACTTTTTACTTTCATGCATTGGAGAAGCAAATGGCAACCCACTCCAGTGTTCTTGCCTGGAGAATCCCAGGGATGGGGGAGCCTATGGGGTCGCACAGAGTCAGACATGACTGAAGCGACTTAGCAGCAGCAGCAGCAGCATTCCTAGTGAAAGCTGAGCAGAAAATTCCAAACAAAATACTAGCAAGTAAAATCCTCCAGTATATCTGGCAATAACACATCATCACCAAGAATTTAAAAATCCATCACAATACTCGTAGCTTTAAGAAGAAAAATAAATGAGCTCAACTTTGTAAGCTGTATTGGTTACAAATTTCAATTACAGTTCTATCCATTAGAAACAAAGAAAGGAAAAGGAAATTTTTTAAACACTATTTCTATTTGAAATGTCACTAAATACATAGCATGAAAAATTAAAAAGTGTTAGTCACTCAGTTGTGTCCACCTCTTTGTGACCCAAGGACTGTAGCCCGCCAGACTCCTCTGTCCATGGGACTCTCCAGGCAAGAACACCGGGGTGGGTAGCCATTCCTTTCTCCAGGGGAATCCTGTGATCCAGGAATGGAGCCCGGGNGAAGAATTAAACTTAAAATTAATTATAAGATAGTTACATATAAACAGCCGTATGTGTGGAAGTCAGCTAACTCACCTCGACATAACTCATGAGTCAAGAGAGGAAAATCCCACGGAATACTAAAGGAGATTAAGCCCAACAGTAACGAACACAAAGCATAAAGAAATCAGGGAGGAGGGATGTTAGCTCTGTGAGAGTGTTAGTCACTCAGTTGTGTCCACCTCTTTGTGACCCAAGGACTGTAGCCCGCCAGACTCCTCTGTCCATGGGACTCTCCAGGCAAGAACACCGGGGTGGGTAGCCATTCCTTTCTCCAGGGGAATCCTGTGATCCAGGAATGGAGCCCGGGTCTCCGGCATTGCGGGCAGATTCTTTACAGTGTGAACCACACTTTCATTGCATATGTAGCATGGTGAGGAATAAATCTGAGGAGAGATGCGCAGGTCTCTATCATAGACACTGTAAAATGTGATTGACAATGAAGAAGACATAAGCGCAGACAGATTTATCTTGTTCAGACTGGAAGATGACATTTATAAGACGCGAGTTTCCTCCCCAATTTATCTGTGTTCGTGTCTTACAGCTGTCGTAATGAAGGACCGAAGACTGAGGGGCTTTAACAGCAGAATCGAGCTCCCCCGCGGTCTGGAGGCTGGCTGTCCAGAACCCGGTGTGGGCAGGGCGGGTCCCTCGGGCTGTGGGAGGCCCGGCGCGTCCCCGCTCCCGCTCCTGCACCAGCCATCTCCTGACACCTGGACGGTCTTCCTCCCGGCTCCACACGGCCCTGCCTTTGCGTGTGTCTGTCTCTGGGTCTAAACTTCCCCTTGGTACAGGACACTGGCCATACTGAGCTAGCGGAACCCTTGCTTCCCCTTAGCGGGATTTTCTGCCAAGACCCTCTTTCCAAATGAGTCTGCCTCCACAGGGCAAGACGGGAGGTCCCGGCAGAGGGCAGGCGGGAGGGGTGGGCCCTCGGGGCCACTGCAGCGGGGCAGGCATGGCCGTGGCTGGCACCCGCCGTCCTTCCCGGGTTCCGTGCGCTGCAGCTCAGGCAGGGACCACAGACGGACGTGCTGCCCCAGCCCCGCGGACTGACGGTCCAGGGAGGGAGGCAGGCCAGGGACCCTGCCTGGCCCAGGGTGAGGGCCTCAGTGCCCCCACACGGGACCCCCGACAGCTGCTCTGATTGCCTTTCTCGGGAAGCGTGGCCCCACCTGCGTCCAGCCCTTTCTGCCCTAGGACCTCGCTACAGAAGCTGCCCGCCTTCACAGCTCTCCAGCACTCGCCTCGCCTGGGAACAGCCCACTGCTGACACAGAGCCTCTGTTCTCAGACTCCAGCCCTGGCGCCCCAAGGACGGGACTTACAGCGGCCTCCTGGGCCCTCGGCCCAGCCCCAGGCCGTGCTTCCGCCAGCACCTCAGTCTGCACGGGCTTCGGAGTTGTGGCCCCAGCTCTGCAATGCCCCCACCCCCGGGGGGCCCCCATGCCCGGCCACTCAGCCCAGGCGTTAGGAGGGGAGACGGGCTCCTTCAGAGTCTCTGGGGGGCCAATTCCTGAAGGAAGAATGCGAATGGTCCCTGGTCGGTCCAGGCCCAGGGCCCTGCAGGTCCCAGCAATGCTGTGTCACCTCCACGGAGTCCCAGCCAGTCTGTGCAGGACACAGGCTTCCGTGGGCTCTGGACAAGTGGACGAGAGGAGGGCAGGGAGGACCCTGGGCTTAGAGTCCACCTGGGCGCGGGCGTGGACGGGCCTGCGACCGGCCTAGCAGCGTCCTCACCATGGCAACCGCACCTCGCAGCGAGGCGCCGGGCCACCAGGGGCACTGTGGCCACGGCAGGTCCTCAGAGGCTCTGCCTGGACGTGGTGGGCGCTCTGCGAGCTCGGCAGGGTGGGGAGCCTGGGGCCAGGTGCAGGGCTGGCCTCCCAGCCCTCCCCCGAGAGGCCTGCCCGCCTCCAGGCCGTGGTGAGGAGGTGAGGCTGTGCCCTCGACCGTCCTGTCAGTGCGTTTGGTCCCCGGTCTTGGTAGAGGACTCGGAGTCCCACCCTTAGGTGACATCATTTCACAAAGAGTAGGCCCGTGTTCCCTGGAGCCCAAGGCCTGTTCCCCAAAGGGGGCTGGACTGCGGCCACCCCCGCCCCCAGCCCAGGGTCCCCAGTCTCAGGCTTTCTGCCTAAAACACGTGTCATCTTACCCCCATCGCTGAGCTGCTGAGAGCATCAGAAACACACGGTGTGGTGGGCTTCCTGGGCTCAGCCTCCCCGAGGCCCGGGCGCCCTGGATGCCGCCGTGTGTCCTGAGACACTCGGGCACGGGATCCGGGCTCTGATGCTGAGTTCCGCTCGGTCGCCACGAAGAGGGCCTTGTCTTCCTCTCATGCGGAGAATGAGGGGTCTCCCGGGCGGGCAGGAAGCTGCCCTCTGCCCCCAGACGGGCTCCATTCCAGAGCAAATGGGCAGAAGGCGTTTCGTTTTCCAACAAGCAATTAAACAATGGAACACGGAAGCTGCGCTGGAACGGGGTTAAGAGAGAGCCCGGGTCTCCGAGGAAGTCTGGGTTTTATCTTGTTTCCATGTAAGCATCCGAGTCGTCTGCCTCTTCGTCAGAGGAGTGGGAGGGACGGTGCGCTCTCCCCAGAGTCTCATGGTTCTCCTTAGCGGCTTATGCTCTCCCATCGGCCGGAGCCACGCGGCTCTGGTCAGGGCAGTCAGGGGGCGGCGGGAAGGGCAGAGTGGGGGCCTTTCCTCCTGCAGAGCCGACGCCCCACACACCCATTGTCTGCCTCCCCGACGCTGTCACCCCGTCCATCTCCTGCCACCACCAAGACGGCCAGTCTCGGGCAGGGGGTGCCCGCGACCCTGCCTCCTCAGTGCTGTGCAGACAAAGGGCATCTCTGACCTCTCAGGGCCCGACTTGAAGAAGCTGGGGCGCCTCCCTGTTGGGGATTTCACAGGCTCCTGCCAAGTCCCCACCTGTGTCTAGACGTGCGCTGGGCCTTGGGTATACTGTCAGCTGTGGCGAGAGCCAGGCAGAAAGTAGAGCGAAATCCAGGGGGTGCGGGTGTGCACCCGTGCTAGTCGTGAACAGCTCTTTGCAACTCCAAGGACTGCAGCCCGCCAGGCTCCCCCGTCCATGGGATTTCCCAGGCAAGGACACTGGAGCGGGTCGCCATTTCCTCCTCCAGGGGATCTTCCTGACTCAAGGATCAAAGCCGAGTCTCCTGCTTGGCAGACAGGCTCTTTACCCCTGAGCCCCTCCCCAGGGAAGCCGAGACTACCTGGGAAGGGAGGATTAGCAGTGAGCAGGTGGCCCGGGGTGGCCAGCGGGGCTTCCTCACCAGGGGCTGAGAGCCGGCAGAGCCCTCTCCCCACCCCCGCCCTGCTGCGGGGTGGGCTCCCGTCCAAAGAGTACAGTCAGAAAGGGGAGAAGCAGGCAGCCTGGCACTCGGGAGACACGCCCCAGGGCCTGGGTCCCAGGCGGCTCGCCCTCGAGGCCAGGCGCCCCCAAGGGCAGCCCCCGTGGCTGAGCTCATCTGTGGCCCTTGTCCCCAAAGCTGGGTCCAGAAGTCTGTGTGATACTGTCCTTGGCCCATCTGGCGAGATGGGGGCCAGCCCAGTGCCACCAAGAGTCCCTGCCCCCTCAGAGGAGCCCTTTGTCACCTGGGGATGGAGCTGCCTCAGAAAGCTCCGGGTTCCCTGGAACAGAGACTGAGCTGCCGAGGGCAAACTCTCGTGTGTTTCTCATCATCATGCTTCTCAGAGTATGAAGGATTAGAATTGCAACACTGCCTGAGGGAAGGAGCCCATGTCTCCAGTGAGAAAACAGCATCTCCCCCTGCAGACACCCACCCTGCCGATGCCCCCCACTGCCGACGTCACCACTCC
>SJYQ01004520.1:211964-242955 GCA_006410935.1 Redunca redunca
ACACCCCGCCCCGCCCACGGCCCCACTGCCGAGATGCTGCAACATTAACAGGAAAGGATGCAAACTGCATTCACGGTCTTCCTCATTCTCAGGATGGGCTGCAAGTCACAATTTTGGAAGCTGCTGCCCCCGCCCCCCGGGAAGTGGGCAGACAGGACGATGGGGGTCATGGACGGTCAAGCTTGGTCCTGGAGGGAGCACAGGCCAACCCTTTGCTAAGAGAAGGAGGGGAGGAGACAGACAGGGAGTCAGAGAGACAGATAGACGCCCCCGCCAGCAGGGACCGGCCCTCGCCTCCAGGCCCTGGCAGAAGCAGCGGGCTTGGGGCACTGGGGAGATGGAAGGGGTGCGGGGAAGCCCAGCCTGCGGTCCCAGGGGCCTGCCCCACCACGTGTCTGCTTCAGGAGAGGCTTCCCTGAGGCGCATCCCAGGCTGGATTCACACAGGAGACCTGAAGCCCCTCTTCCGGCCGTGTGTATGGAGAGGAAAGGGCTTGCGGTCTTCTCAGGCCTGGACACTCGCGCCCCAGACCTCTGGCCGCCGCCCAGCCTCTGTTGGCCCACCTGCTGGAAGTCCCTGGGGCGGCCACATGCCTAGCTTCCCACTACCCCCAGCCAGGCTCCTCGTCCTCCTCCTTCCCTTGAGAAGGGAAGCCCCCTGGGTTCGCAGGGCTGGTGGAGAGAGAAAAGGGCTTCAAACAAAACCATCACAGCAAGAAGGCTTACAGCCCTCTGTTACCCCGGCCCCAGATCTGGGTACAAAACCTTACAAAACCATTCTGCAAGAATGCTGCACCCTCCCTGGGGGTCAGCACTGCCTGGGCACAGAGTCAGCGGGGGCTCAGTCTCCTTTGAACCAGGCACCACATGAAGGGTTCTGGGGAGACTAGGCCGGTTCCCAGGCAGCCACCTCCAGGAACTGCATCCAGACCTGCTCCAGAAGGGCCCCCGGGACCCCGCAGGAGCTGGCATCGCTAGGCACAGGGCAGGACGCCCCAGAACCTTCTAGACTCCACTCAGCCCTGCTGCCCGCCTTGAGCCTGGCGGGAGAGGCCATGCATGTGTCTCCCTCCCAGCTCCATCCTGGACAAGCCCCGTTGTCCACGTTTAAATCCATGCAAAGGCGGCCATCAGCCTCAGGGGCCCGGGAGGCCGGGCTGCTGGCCGCCTGCGAAGTTATGATAGATTTTACCCCTGCCTTTCATGCTGCGGAAGACGCCACCCATTTGTTCTGCCTGAGGTGCACCCACAGGTCTGCGAATATAATAACTTGAGAGGAAATTGAAGCAGTTAGAGTGAAGTGATGGGCATTTGAAGGAGACTCTCACTTGACCTGTGGGACTAATTTTTCAAACGCCATTTATTGTCTGACTCGAGCAGACGTTTGTGCGTGGGGCCGCCTCTCAGGCTCCATCAAGAGACAGCCGAGGATTTGGGGGTTTGTAACCTCCCGTTGAGCTGGGGACCCCCTCCCCTCTGTGTGATGCTTGCAGCTGGAGTGTCTCTTCCTCCCGACAACAGTGGCCCCAGGCTATGCCGGCCCGGACGCGGGGGCGGGGGTGGGGGGAATCGAGGACTGGCTGTTGGCTCGTGGTCTGGGCGCTGCCGTCCGGGATGCAGGACATTCATCTTGGAAAGAGTGGAAAATTGACGCTTTTCCATTTCACTGCCGAGGAGAAAAGTGAGCTTGTCCGTCCGCCCACGGACAGAAACCTCTGCCCTCGCCAGCATCCGTATCTTTATTAGACGGAGCGGGTGCTGGGGTCTCCTGGACACCGGGCAGTCGGGCTGTGGGTGAAGTCAGTGCCTAGGGCCTGGAGCACGTGTTTCACCCGCAGCTGTTCGGAGGTCTCGCCGAGCCCATCCCCGCCATTCTAGCTCCTGGCTCTTAATCCTCCCCATCTCTTGTCATAGCTGGTCATTTCAGGGTCTGCCCCATGTCCCTCCCACCACGCCTGCCGCTCGCCCCTTGAGGGCCGTCTCTCCCAGGACCACGTCCACCCCCTATCCCGCTCTCGTCTGTCCTGGGGGCAGGGCCCCGCTTCTCCTGCCCCACACCCCCATCGCTCTGTCCCTCTCTCCTCTGAGCTGGCTCCTTAGCGCCTGGACCGCCCCCACCCCCACGCCCCCTAACCCACCTTGGGCCACCTGTCCTGTGCTCATCCTCAACCTGTCCCTCCCGAGCCCCTTCTCCAAGGGGCTCTCCTGAGTGCACAGGTGACGCCACCACAGGCCAGGGCTCCACGCACCCTTCTGAATCAGTGGAATTAACTGGAACCAACCAGCTGTGCTGGTCTGGGTTGTGGCTTCCAAGGGCCGCGCGCCCTCCTGCGTGGTCTAAGGTTGAGATTGTATATCTGCATGCATCCCTGACTATGACTCCACCCACGTGACACTTACCTGTTAGGTTCTGAAGCTCTTTCTAGTAGGAGGATCCTATTAGCAACGTCCACGACAGCCCAGCAGGGCTCACAGGAGGTGCCCACAGGTCTCTGAGCCTCCGAGGATCCCTGTACACCAGCGTCTGACACTGCCCTCCCCCTGCTGACCTCAGCGCCTCCCACATCCTATCCCACCAGGCCGCTCCCAGGTCCTAAAAATGCCCAGAAGCCCCCGTTGTCCTCCTGCCCCTCCCAGAGCCCTATCCCTCTCGCCCTTCCTGGACCCGTGTGGGTGCAGCCGGGAGGGGTCCCCCATCCACCCGACCCCCAAGCTCACAGCAGGCATCCCTACATCACTGATGGATGGGTCTATGCGGTCCAGGACAAAGCCACCAAGTTTTGGTCTAAAACCAGATGGCTCAGAATCAGGCCTTCCGGGCTAGCTGTGAGATCGGGTATCATCTCTCTAGCTTTCCATCCCCTTTCTGTAAAAACAGGTGTGGGGATGAGGTAAGGAGATGGACGGGCTCCAGGTTGGACATTTACAGCTAGCCTCCTGTTTGCATTTCCTGACAAGAGAGAGGCGGGCTCCAGTTGAGGAGTTTACAACCAGCCTCCTGTGTTCCCTCCAAAATGGAAGCAACAGCAGAAACAGGGTAAATCCTCAGTCTTCGCCTCTTGTAAACGTCTCAAAGTAACAATCACGGCAGGGGCAAAGAGGCAAAACCCTCTCCGAGTAAAGGACTAAGAGATCTCCTCTCCCCAGTTTTCTTTTAGGACAAGAGAGACAGCACACAAGTGCAGAAAGGCTCCTTGGAGTCAAAAGTCAGAGGATAATTCCAGGCCATAATGACTCTTGCTCCTCCCAGAACCCTTTACTTCGAGATCCACCTTGGCTGAGGGATGGGTGTGCACCCCCCGGGTGGGTCCTGAGACAAAGTAACCAACAAGGGGGCAAAGCAAGACGATTGGTTTGAGGGAAGACAATGACCCAAAAGCTGCCCTTTTATGAAGGACTTAAACTTCCCAAAGGCATGACACTCTCTCTCTGAGCTTGCAGTGTGCTTTTCCACGCGTAATTTTATTTTCAATAAACTTCTTACGTTACTCTGTACCTTCTGCCTCCTTGCCTGGATTTGTTCTTGACCAGGCAAGCGAGGACCCGGGACCTCAGCCCTAACTGCTGGCCCCTGCGGTCTAGTGTTGAGGATGCCCGGTCCTGGAAACCAAGACCCTGCTTCCAGCTGCTGCTCACTGCTGCTTGCTGCCAGCTGCCGTTTACTGCCCTGCGCATGCGAGATCAGGGAGATCCATCCTGGTAATTCAGAGAAGCCACTTAGGGTCAGTGGAGCTGGGAGGTGTGGAGGTCTTTCTGGACAGCAGAGGTATGTCACTGCCCCAGGGTGAAGCATAGCTGACAGAGCAGGATGGTGGTGAGTGTTTGTCTAGACGGATGGGTGGATGAATGGATGGGTGGGTGGATGGATGAGTGGAAGGATGGATGGATGGATGGATGGATGGGTGGATAGATGCATGGATTGGTGAGTGGATAGATGGTTGGATGGGTGGGTGGACGGATGCATGGATTAGTGGGTGGGTAGATGATGGATGGATGGATGGATGGGTGGGTGGATGGGTGGATGAATGAATGGATAGATGGGTGGATGGATGGATGGATGGATGGTGGGTAGATAGAATGATGGATGAATGATGGGTGGATGAATGAACAGAATGAATGATGGATGGACAGATAGACATGTTTTGTGGACATCCCCACCCAGAACTGGGTCTGGCCCCTCAGTGACCACAGGTCACACAGTCAGACAATTGATAGTTACACAGAAGCTGCCCCTGGAGGAAGTGCTCAGGGACCACCGAGGGTGACCTTCTCCCATCCTGTCCTGCCGCCTGAGGCCCAGTTCCTGGAGGTCAGGGAGGTCAGTTCAGGTCAGCTCGGGGAGTGTCTCGTCTCCCACAGGCCCAGGCCGGGTGTCCAGAAACCTGCTCACCTTGTCTCCATCCAGGGGGTGGCCGCTCGCTGCACAGTGGGCATGCCACACTTCCAGGGGCACCTGCAGGCCCCTCGTCACTTGGAGCAGAAGGGATCTCAGAACTGGATGGGAACTAGGCCTAGGTGACACCCATTTCTGTCCCTGGGTAATGCCGGGAATGCTGTGCCGTCCTGGGAGATCTTTGTTAGCAAAGGCGGTGCGACAGGATCAGCTCCAGGCAGCTGTGACCCCTAAAGACAGGATTTCAGTGGTGTTTGTAGCACAAGGTGCCTGGGTCCTCCACCAGCCTACTTCCCACAGGAGACACAGCCCAAGGCTCTGGTTCCCGAGCACGTGGTCGCCAGGTGCCCGGGGTGCAGCAGGTGCGTGCGGTCAGCGCATCTGGGCGGCCACGTCTGTGTCCCTCTCCTGATGTCACCGAGGAAGCAGGGGGTGTAGGCTTTGCTCTCGACACCACCTCCCTGAAATGCCCCTCGTGATGAAAGAGAGCATGACCCCCAGAGAATCAGATGCAACAGTAGAACAGGAGCCCCTGCGAGGCAGCATGGACAGGAAAAGAGACGCACAGGCCAGGCCTCCTCGCAGGGATGGCTGCAGGCGCAGCCGGGGCCCGGGCAGAGAGCTGGTGAAGGGCGTGCACTGACCTCCAGTGACGGGGACCCGACGCCACAGAGGCTGTGGCCACACGGAGGCAGGAGCAGACCTCAGCACCCCATCTCTCCAGCACACAGCCCGGGTCTCACTGGGAGGTCTTGGTTCCCTTCTGTGCCTTTGACCCTGTGAGTGATCAGTGCCCTTGACCTTGCGTGAGGGCCAATGGGAAGGTGCCCAACCCAGCGAGCTGGCACTATCGACCAGGCCCACGTGGGCAATGCAACACTCTTACAGCGAAGACATAAAACAAGCGTTCCGCATCAGAACAGCGCCAGGGTGAGTCCCCTGCAGTTTTTGATTTTTTGTACATAAATAAATATAAACACACATGGGGCTTCCCGTGTGCTGCTAGTGAGCTTGCCTGCCAGTGCAGGAGACATACGAGACCTGGGCTCCATCCCCGGGCCAGAAAGATCCCCTGGAGGAGGGCATGGCAGCCCACTCCAGTGTTCTTACCTGGGGAATCCCATGGACAGAGGGGCCTGGCAGACTACGGCCCATAGGATCTCAAAGAGTCAGACACGGCTGAAGTGACTTAGCATGAGCGCACGTGAACACGGATACCTTTGTGCATCCTTAATAGGAAGCAATGATTATAATTAGCACTGAGGGTTTATTTTTAATATAACCCAGGGACTTTATATGACTTATCTTATATCCCAAACTCTAAAATGTTTATCTTAGCTGAGATAAGAAGAAACTTTCAGATTTTCATCTTTCTGTATTTCTTTTTAGTTGTTTTGGTTTGAAACAGAAGTGAGATCTCCCAGTGGTGTCTCCCCAGGGGGTGGGAGAGAGGCCATCGGCTCTCCAAAGCCCCACCCCCACCCCGGTGTCTAGGAAGCCCCCCCAGCGGCCTCCTGGGTGCTGGCAGGAGGAGGGGTCAATGCCCAGCGTCCTGGGTCGAGGGCAGTGTCCTCAGCTGGTGATGAAACAGAGGGGCCGGTGGGGTGACTGCCTGGGGAGAGGGGCTCCAAACGTTGCCCCTGCCCAGCTGCCTCTGAGTTGCTCCTGATTGGGCCCCTGGGGAGGGCAGGGAGGGCCGACCCCATCCACATACTCCACTAATCTGTGCTAATCTGCAGCATGTGAGGTCAAAGGTTTTTCTCTCTCTCTTTTTTTAACAACATCAGCTGTTTCAATATACAGTCACCAGGATACCTGCCTCCGGCTCTGCTGGGAGGAGAGACGCAAAGCAAAGCAGGAGGCTGAACCGTGGGCAAAGGGGAGACAGGTGTCCAGCGCCTCTCAGCAAACAGGCGGGCTGACCGGAGCCCCCTCCTCCCGGGGCCCCTGCATCCGGAGCCCCCGAGGCCGGCCCTGCAGCACCGAGGCAGGACCTAGGGAGGGTGACCACGCGCTTTGCCGTGCAAACCCAGACGCTTGGCCCGGGGTAGACGTGGCCTGGGCGAGACGTAGGGGCAGCGGGAGGAGACCAACCAAAGCCACTTCGTGTTCTCCCCACTTACAGGCTGGCCCCTGGAAACAGTGCCCACAGTGAGAGTGCAGACAGGTTCAGCCCGGTGCTCACCTCGCCCTCCAGCTCCCCAGGACAGACCGCCCGTGCTCATGGAGGGGGACACAGAGCAGTGGCTGCCGGCTCACCACCGACCTCCCGCCTCCCACATCCCCTTCATCTGGTGGGTGCTCCCAAGCTTACCTGGGCACAAGGCTGCCTAGCAAGCGATGAGCCGGGTGTGCTGTGTGACTGTCTTGGCCCCCATGAGCAGAAGGGATGCGCACCCCTTTGGGGCGATGAGCTCCAAACAGTGGGCATGTAGTCCCTTGCCCTGTTCTTCCTTCCAGTCAAATGAACTGCAGATACGACGGCAGGAGCCGGAGGAGGCACTGTGGGCCCAGAGTCAGAAGCTGCCTGTTGAGATGGTAGTCACCCCACCAGCCCCTCACTTCCTACCTTCTGACTGCTTAGTGAGGGCTATTTGTTACCCCTGTTTAGATGGCATAAGTCATATAGGTTGAGGGAACATGGATCCCTAAGAAGCCGGCAGGAACTCAGGTTTCCACTCTGACGTGTACTAGGGTCAGGGTGCAGACAGCACCCTCGAGCGGGCGTGCAAAGCCGTTTTCAGCAGTCCCTGCTCCTTCCTCTCAGGAAGTTTGGTGGCCCCAGCCCTTGGGCCCTGAGGAGAGCCAGCGGCCTCTCCCGGGCAGGTTTCCTCCCGGCGGTGATGCAGGGACCAGCTGCCCCTCCTCCACAGCCCCCGGGCCTCAGAGCCCTCCCGGACCCAGCCCAGCTCAGGGCTCAGCAGGGGACAGACAGGAACCAGAGCGCAGCGAGCTTGGACCAGAGGGCCCTGTCCTCCTGATGCCCTTCAGTTGGTAAGAACTGGCCCCGCGCCCCAGTGCCCTGGGAGTGTGGGAGCCTCCTAGTCGTCACGGTTTCATCAGGAGGAAGGCTCCCCTGCGTCCACATCAGGACCATCGCTGTGCCTCCTAAGACATCACTTGAGAGACAGTGAGCAGAGCAGGTGAAGGGCCGCGTGTGCTCCACCCCCCAGTCCTGTCCCGCCTCCCTGTGGCCCCACGGACGGCACCCACCCGGCTCCTCTGTCCATGGGACTTGTGACCCCACGGACTGTAGCCCGCCAGGCTCCTCTGTCCGTGGGATTCTCCAGGCAAGAACACTGGAGTGGGCTGCCGTTTCCTCCTCCAGGGGGTCTTCCCGACTCAGAGATCAGACCCACGTCTCCTGGGTCCCCTGCGCTGGCAGGCAGGGTCTTTACCTGCTGAGCAGCCAGGGAAGCTGAAGGATCATAAACTTTTCCTAAAATGAAAAGAAAAAAGACCTTTGCAGATACAAGAACTGGACAAGAGGAGAGAACTTTCAGATACAAATGAGACAGTTCCCAGGGTGTACATGAGTCCGTGGGTGACCACCCACGCAGAGTCACGGAACAGTGGAATCAAAGAGAACCACGAAATGGGAAAATACTGGCACTTCTGGTCACGTGAAATCTAAAAAAAAAAAAGTTTTTTTTGACTTTGAACAAAAGAGAAAATTACATAATGGTTATTATTAGATTAATGGCTGTTCCCACACCCAATTAGTAAATGTTGAGCACATATTTAAAAAGCAATTAGAAGGATCCCCATGATACAGCAGTCTGGCTCTGCCCAGGTAATGATCTTCAACCTGGGGGCCCGCAGCCCGCGCCCTCCCCCATCCTGACCCACTCCACGGGGACCGCCTTCAGAGCCCCCACAGCAGAGTGGAGGGCTGCCCCACCCGGCTGCCTTGTCTTCCCTCCGCCGATCGTCCCCGCCACAGCTCAGCCCCTGTACTCCCCCCGAGGGCCTTCAGCGCTCCGGTGTCCTCACCACCCCATGCTCCTGCGGCTCCCGCCACGCTCAGCTCTGCCCCCCACTGCTGGCCCCGCCCCTGCCTGTGACCTTGGGTAGATCATCTCAAGGACAACACGGGACACACTCAGCGCTCTAGCTTGGTAAGTGGACACTCCATAAACGGGAGCCTAAGGGCTGCACATCCTTCCTTCCGACCTGGCCTTGGGCCTTGGTGATTCTAAGTCTCAGCATCGCTCTAGGACGGGGGGACCACTCAGGCTGACCCGAGGTGACACCTGTGGGGTGGGGAGCCCACGCCTGGTGATGACTGAGCTTCCGTGTCGGATCTCCTCCGGCTGACACACAAATGTCCGTGACTGGGGGCTTTCGGGGGTCCATCCTCTCACGGTCAGGTGTCCAGAGTCTGGAAGGGCCGTGCTCCTCCTGGCTCTGGGCCAGGACCCTTCCTTGTGTCGATTTAGAAGACAGTCACAACCTGAAACTTGAGAGTTGTGTTTTATTTGGTGGGAAATTTTTGGACTTCAAGCCGGGGAGACAGCATCTCAAAGTAACCTCGAGAAATTGCTCTTAGGAGACTGGGGCTGCGTGTCGGGGGGAAGAGCGGGTTACACAGAAGTTTTACAACAAAGGGCAGGTAGTCTGAACATCAAGAGATTACTGTCAGTTAAAGGAAACCATGCATACCAAGTTAAGGAATTTAGCGCTTCTCTATGAATGGGAGGACACGAGGGTCTGGGCTCCCTGAAATCAGTCCTTCCATATCTCAGAGCCAGCACCCTGGGAAACCTTGGGCCCACCGTGGGGAGTGGTTGCCATCCCGTGGCTGTTGGAGCACAGGCACTTTTCTCCTTCCTGAGCGCCCTGAAGGGCTGGCGTCACTGATGACTGTGGCATCCCTGTTTACTGATACGACGGAAATGCTCCTTTCTCACCGGGTTCTCTCGAGGCTGCTGGGGGCTCCAGGGGCCCCGGACTTGCGGCCGCCTCGCCTGTCTCTTCCTCTGTCTTCATGTGGCCCCCTCCCTGCTGTGTGTCTGAGTCTCAAAATCTCCCTTTTTCCCCCTTATAAAGATACCTCTAATTAGATTTAAGGCCTATCCTAAATCCTGGGTGATCTCAGCCTGATGCTTAATTACACCTGTGAAGACCCTATATCCAAATCACATCACATTCAATGTTCTTGAGGGTTAGGACCTGGCATATCTTCTGGGGCCACCACTGAGCCCACCTTACCCGCAGGTGCGAGCCCCTACAAGCAAGTGCGCACCCAGCCTCTGCTTTTGAGAGTAGAAAATGCCCCTTCCTTTCTCCCCTTCCTTCTGTGTCCCAACAATGAGGCCAGTCCCTCACCCCAGAAGCCTGCCCAAGCCCCCAGATCTTTTCTCTCATCTCAGAGCTCCCCACAGCCATGCCTGCCGCTGCACCAGCTGCCCCATGCCTCCTCCCTGGCAGGTCTGCCCTCCTCAACCCGGATCAGAGCCCCCACTGCACAGGACATCTAGCCTCAAGGCTCAGAAGTATAAGTGGCGTCAAAACCAGACCCGCAAAGGAGTGGTGTGTAGGGACAGCGGGGCAGAGTCTGCAACAGGAAGGGGAGACATGGGCAGTCCATGGCCTCCACGGGGTGCAAACCACAGCTGGGAGCCTCGGGGGGAGACTGCCCAGGGCCCGTTAGCCGCCCTGCCCCGAGAGCTCGATTGAATGAGGTTTTGGTCTGGCTTCGCTGGTTACTGTGGTTTTTCCATTATTTCGTTGTGCCAATTCCTCGTAGAGTCAGCAGAATCCAGAGGCAGACTGAGCAGCCACTGTGAAGTGTGAAAAATTGCCCTCAACGAACACAATCAAACTATTTGCTTATGGGATCAGCGCGTGGAAATGAGGCCTTGGGGCTGGCAGCCTGGCCGCTGGCAGCCCGGCCGAGAGCGGTCACCTTCCCGGAGCCGAGTCGCGGCTCCCTGACTCCAGCGGCGGGCGGACGTCCTGGCTCCCACGGGGCCCGCGCCGCACCATTCACTGGTATTTCCAGCACCATTCCCTGTGCCACGGACAGCAGCTCCCGGGCGCGGGCAGGGCGAGGGGCGGCAAACATGTCCATCGTGTATATTCATTCACCAGGCAACTGTTGACTCCCACCCCCTCACTGGGCTCCCTCCACTCCGGGCCCTAAATCCGGGCAGGCTGAGAACAGAAGCAGGCCTCTGGGGGCCGTGTTTGCTGTGCTGAGGGGACACTCCGGCGCCCGCCGGACCTGCTCTGGATGACCTCAGCGTGGAGTCCCCAGTCCTCCCTGGGTCAGTGGTCCTCCCCCGGCTACGTGGCAGGATCCCCCGAGGGCTGCGCCTGACATCACCACCGACCGAAGCAGGGCGCGCAGGTGGAGCCTGGGTGTCCACTCCCCCACGCTCCTGGGGCTTCAGGAGCAGCCACCGCTGAGGACTGTGCCGCCGGGCAGAGTGCTGGGGCTTCGGGAGCAGCCGCCGCTGAGAACCGTGCCGCTGGACAGAGTGCTGGTCAGTCTTAGAGGAGGCTGGGGGCCTTCAGCATCACAGCACGTGCCTGGATGGGAGACGAGGGCCTTGCACACACAGAGGCTTCCTCTGACCCACATGGGGGCTGCCCGGACATGCAGATGCCCCTTCAGTATAGTCAGTGCGGGAAGAGGGAGGGGTGAGCTGGTGGAAGGAAGGATGGACAGATGACAGATGAGTGGATGGACAGGTGGGTGGACAGAAGATGGATGAGAGGATGGCTGGATGAGTGGATGGATGGAGAGATGATGGATGAATGGATGGGTGGGTGGATGCGTGAGTGAATGGATGGATGAGTAGGTGGATAGAAGATGGACAAATGGATGGATGGGTTGATGAACGGATGAGTGGATGGGTGGGTTGATGGATGAGTGGATGGGTGGGTTGATAGATGGGTGGATGGATGGGTGGATCGTTGGGTGGATGGATGGATGGATGGATGGAGGATGGATGAGTGGATGGGTGGGTTGATGGATGGGTGGATGGACGGGTGGGTCACTGGGTGACTGGATGGATGGATGGATGGATGATGGATGAGTGGATGGGTGGGTTGATGGATGGGTGGATGGACGGGTGGGTCATTGGGTGACTGGATCGATGGATGGATGGATGATGGATGAGTGGATGGGTGGGTTGATGGATGGGTGGATGGACGGGTGGATGGACGGGTGGATCGTTGGGTGAATGGATGGATGGATGGATGGAGGATGGATGAGTGGATGGGTGGGTTGATGGATGGGTGGATGGACGGGTGGATCGTTGGGTGAATGGATGGATGGATGGATGGATGAAGGGTGAGTGGATGCACGAGTGGATGTGCGGGTGGATAGATAGGAGAATGGATAGGCGGATGGATGGATGGATGGGAGATGGAGGACGGGAAATAAGAGGTAGTCACCCTTTGCTAGAGGACTGTTGAGAAGCATGAGACAGAATCCCTTACCTTACAGCACATTATCAAACCTTGACTTTTAAGAATCTATAAGAGCTGTGGCTTGCAGAGGCAGCAGGGGACACTGCGGTTGGTTTGGGGAGGGGGAGGCCGACGACCCCCACTGGGCAGGCGTGTGCTGCTGGCCCGGGACCTGGACCGACCCCAGAAGCCCTCTCCCATCTCCCTCATCCTGACCACTGTCCCCACCCTGCCCCCACAGCCCTGAGGAAGACCCCGCACTCACAGACGCCTGACTGCTGGCTCGAGCTTGCGCAGCCGGGAGATGGAGGGGCTGGACCCGAGCTCATCCGTGTCTGGGTGCAGGACCAGCGTTCCGAACATAGGGGACAAGGGCCCAGGACTTGGCGGGCATGAGGAGGCAGAGAAAAGGTGAGACACTTCCGGGCCCCGCAAGCACTAGGCGAGGTGGCATTTGAGCAGGGTAAGCAAGCCCCTGCCCGGTGGAAACGGGGACACATCCTGAGAAACGAGGCAGAAGTGGGCAGGTGCCCCGCCCCGCCCCGGAGTCCTGGCCACTGCTCCTCGGGGCCTTCCGGCGGACGGAGCTGGAGCCCTCGGGGCTTCTTCAATAAATGTGGTTATGTTATACATCATTTGAATACACATGTCTCGCCTTACGCTTTTTTGCTAGTGACTTATTACTTACTGTGTATATTTATTTTAGACTATGGAAAAGATGTTAGGCCAAAAGCAAATTTGAGCAACTTTCTTATTCAGGTTCAAAATGGGTTGTGGAGCAGCAAAGACAGCTCGCAACCTCAACGACACGTTTGGCCCGGGAACTGCTAGTGCGGGGGTGGTTCAGGAAGCTTGGCGACGGAGATGAGAGTCTTGATGAGGAGCGAGTGGCCGGCCGTCGGAAGTGGACAGCGCCCGACTGAGAGCCAACATTGGGGCTGATTCTCCTGCAACCGCGCGAGAAGCTGGCCGCCCTGTGGTCCCTGGGCGTTTGAATCACGTTGAAAAGGTGAAAAAGCAAAGTGGGTGCCTCGTGAGCCGGCCGAAAACCAAAACATCATCGTTTTGAAGTATCATCTTCTCTTACTCTGCTACTGCTAAGCCGCTCCAGTCGTGTCCGACTCTGTGCGATCCCACAGATGGCAGCCCACCAGGCTCCGCTGTCTCTACCAAACACCAGAAAACACATTTCTCAATCGGACCCTGATGCGCAACAAAACGTGGATGTCATGGCAACTGGTGGCAACCAGCTCAGCCGCTGGATGGAGAAGAAGCTCCGAAGCGCTTCCCAAAGCCACACTTGCACCAAAAAAGGCTGTGGGCACTGTTTGGTGGTCTGCTGCCCGTCTGATCCCCTACAGCTCTCTGAATCCCAGGGAAACTGTTACATCTGAAAAGTATGCTCAGTAAACCGATGAGATGCACTGAAAACCGCATTGGTCCGCAGCGGGGGCGCAGTTCTTTCCCACGACAGTGCCCGATCACACAGCACACAGCCAGCGCTTCAGGAGCTGAGTGAGTTGGGCTAGGAAGTTTTGCCTCGTCCACCATATTCACGTGACCTTCTGCCAACCGACTACCACTTCTTCAAGCATCTCGACAACTTTTTGCAGGGAAAACACTTCCGCAACCAGCAGGAGGCAGACAGTGTTTTCCTAGAGTTCATCAGGTCTCAAGGCGAGGATTTGTAGCCTACAGGAATAAACTTGTCTCTCATTGGCAAAAATGTGTTGATTATAACGGTTCCTATTTTGATTAATAAAGATATGTTTGGGCCTAGTACCAGTGATTTAAAATTCATGGTCTGAAACCACAGGTAGGCTTGCACTAACCTGGAGAGAAGAGCTGGCGGACCAAGCCCAGGCTCCACTCTGACCCTCAGGTTCCTCGTCTGCAAAGCAGAGAAGACACCGACTCTCCGTGCAGCAGTCCCCTTGGAAAGTGGATCCCTTCCTGGAAGGGGTCGGGACACACACTCCCTCTCCTCCCAGGACCCCTGGCTTGCTCCTGGACCAGCATTAGAGAGGAAGGGAGGGCTTAAAGCAAGGAGACTGCCCTGTAGGTAACAGTTCTGCGTAATGTTGGGATGCATTTGTCCAAACCCACAGGACGTCCAACACCAGGAGTGAACTGTGATGTAAGCATGGGCTTTGGGTGATGGTGACGTGGCAATGGAGGCTCACCAGTTGGAAGAAATATCCCATCTGGAGGCGGATGTTGATAGTGGGGAGGCTGGGCACGCAGGTGGAGGCGTACATGGGAATTGTGTGTGCCTTCCACTCGATTTTGTCTTAAACCTAAAACTGCTCTAAAAAGTAAAATCTTAATCACAAAAAAGAGGATGAAGAGGAGGAGGAGGAGGGAGACTGGCAGGGCAGGTGGGTGCACCAGCCCCAGCCTCTCCCCCTCCAGGAGGCAGTGAGGCGAGTTGCCAGCAGGCACGAAGCCACAGCAGGGACCCAGCCCAGGGAGCCAGGAGGGGACACACACTGGGCTCCTGTCCCCACAGCCAGCCATGCCAGCTGGTCCCCAAGACCACCAGCTATATTTCCAGGCTGAGCTGATCAGATAAGCTCCTGGTGTTTGTACATAAATCTCCAGGCTGAGAATGCCAACGTGGGTTTGATTCTGAGTGTGGTTTCTGCAGCATTGATAATGACTCCGTAAATCTGAAAAGTATGTATCTTTAATCTGGCATAATTAAATGCTGAGTTATTGCAAATGAAATGTTTAAAACCAGCAAAGCTGCTGCTGTGTCCCAAGGCTGAATCTCTGGAAGCAGGTCTTGGCTGAGCATCTTCTCCACCTGCCCCTCCTCCGTGACGGCTGGTGGAGGAACAGGAGCGCGGATGGGAGTGCTGAGGCCCCACTCTGGGGTGTGTCACCCCCAGCTTTGGCAAGGGAGCTTGCTCTGGTGGGGGCGGAGGCAGGCGGCTCAGCTGGCCCCCACAGTGCTGCAGGCAGGCAGGGGCTCAGGGGACGGGAGTGAAGCGGCACAGAAGGTGACGGCTGGAGCGCCCTTGCTGGGGCGAACGGTTGTGAGGGCAGAGGATAAGTAAGTGCTGGGCTCCTTTCAATCCTTCCACCTCCTGACCCTTCCCCAGAGGGAGGGCAGGGAGCAGGGAAGAGCCCGACAGAAGCGCAAGGTGGAGCTGGTGTCAGCGGGGGACATGCTGGGTCGGGGTCCAGGCCCCTCCGCACATCGCCCTGGACCGTGTTTGTGGATGGAGGGTGCGTGTGTGTGTGAGAGAGACACGCTATTGTGTGCAGGTTTTGTGTGAATCTATGCAGGTGTGTGTACCTGTGTGCAGGTGAGTGTGTCAGTGTGCAGGTGAGTTGCAAGGGGCACTCCACAGAAAGAGAGAGGCAGTGGAACTTCCCTCAGCAGAGAGCCGAGGGGTCCCGAGGAAAAGTGAGCCTGCTGTCCGCCAACCCAGGCCCTTGGCAAGCGAGAGACAAACAGACACGACAGGGGTTCCATCTAGAGCAGTTCCGCTTTATTGCTGCAAGCTCCCTGCTTATAAAGGTGGGGGGGTGTTGCACCAATCACATTAAAGGTCAAATTGTCATGTGCCATCATTATAACAGGAGTCTATGGTGATCATGCGCTGTCCACGTGCACAGAAATCGAGAGAGCCAATCAAAAGCTTTGACAACATAGACCACGCCCCCATCTCTTCCGCCAGACACCATCTTAGTTTCCGTTTCCCACCGCAAAGCTCACCCTTTTCTATTTTAAGGTTTCCCATTTAGGGCCCCACAGTGAGTGTCAGTGTGCAGGTGAGTGTGTCAGTGTGCAGGTGTCTGCGTGCAGGTGAGTGTGTCTGTGCGCAGGTGAGTGTATCAGTGTGCAGGTGAGTGTATCAGTGTGCAGGTGAGAGTGTCAGTGTGCAGGTGTCTGTGTGCAGGTGAGTGTGTCAGTGTGCAGGTGAGTGTATCAGTGTGCAGGTGAGAGTGTCAGTGTGCAGGTGAGTGTATCAGTGTGCAGGTGAGTGTGTCAGTGTGCAGGTGAGTGTGTCTGTGTGCAGGTGAGTATCAGTGTGAAGGTATCAGTGTGCAGGTGAGTGTGTCTGTGTGCAGGTGAGTGTGTCTGTGTGCAGGTGAGTGTGTTAGTGTGCAGGTGAGTGTGTGCAGGTGAGTGTGTCTGTGCGCAGGTGAGTGTGTTAGTGTGCAGGTGAGTATCAGTGTGCAGGTAAGTGTGTCAGTGTGCAGGTGAGTGTGTCAGTGTGCCAGTGAGTGTGTCTGTGCGCAGGTGAGTGTCAGTGTGCAGGTGAGTGTCAGTGTGCAGGTGAGTGTCTGTGTGCAGCTATGTGTCACCGTGTACAGATGTGTCCAGGTGTGTGTGTCTGGATCTGTATGCAGGTGGGTGTGTGTCTGTGAGTAGCTGAGTGTGTGTTCAGGGAACTGGCCCCGGAAGCTTGATTGCACCTGTCCAGGTGACACATTACTAGCTGCATCGTCCAGCAATGACTCACCTGTGAGTGCAAGCTCCCAGCCAGACTCTGTCAGGCGGAGCCCACGGGTGCCAACAGTCAGGGGAGGCTGACCGTGGGCTGTCTGTGGTGTGAGAGGGCTGTGTCAGTGACAAAGGTCCTCCTTCAGCGACATCACTGGAGCATAAGGTGAAAAATCATGGTCCTGACCCTGGCCTTAAAGCCGTGTTAATACTGAAAGCAGCAGCTGCGGCGGAGTCACTGCAGCAGAGGTGGTGCAGCGCGGCCACTGGCAAATCCGGGCCAACGGCGCGCGCGCGATCGCACTATTCTTGCAGCTAGTCACTAAGGGGAGCGTTTTCAGCATTAATATATTAAGCGGTGAGAATGATCTCACAGAGAAACAGAACGCGTGGAAGCTGGACACGGTTTTCATGTCCGGGACGTGTTTGTGACCACACAGAACAGAAAAATAGAATCCATAAAAGACAAATGACTGGCCCGGTAATTGATACGACTAGTAGAGCATTAGTGAATGCACAGAGGGTTTAGATAATCCAATTAGAGGGCTCACAGTGGAAGACATATGTACTATTTTACACCAAGACACGCAGATTACAAATCCCTTTAGACACTCCAGAAATAGCATGTGTGCAAGCATTAACAACGAAGCAGACGACAGAAGAACCGCCCAGACGCCGAAGGATCCATGCTGTGCAGACTATCCTTTACGCCAAAGAAAAATGAAATCGGAAGCTAGTGATTTTGAAGTATCATTGAAACCTAAACAACATGGAACCCAGTGTGTGTGTCCGTGTCCGTGTGTGTGCGTGTGTGTGAGTCACTCAGTTGTGTCCAACTCTCTGTGACCCCGTAGACCGCAGCTCGTCAGGTTGCTCTGTCCGTAGAACTCTCCAGCCGAGAAGCCTGGAGTGGGCTGCGAGCTCTTTCTCCAACGTGAACTTCAGTAGTAGTAGTTTTAGTCGCTAAGTTGTGTCTGACTCTTGCGACCCCACAGACTGTAGCCCGCCAGGCTCTTTGTCCACGGGAGTCTCCAGGCAAGAACACTGAAGTGGGTTGCCATTTCTTTCTCCATGGAACTCAGTAAATGTGGGTAAAAACACAATCAGGTTGAAATTACAAAGAATTTCTAATGAAACTTTGCATTCCCTTCTGGGGCATGGCTAAAGCATAATTAGGAATTTGATTTTAAGTATAGTCATCAGGGGGCTTCCTGGTGGCTCCAGGATGAGGAATCCGCCTGCCAGTGCAGGAGACGCAGGTCCAGTCCCTGATTCAGGAAGATCCCATGTGCCGCGGAGCAACCACGCCCGTGGACACAACTACGGAGCCTGCGTTCTAGAGCCTGGGGGCTGAAACGACTGAAGCCCGCGTGCCCTGGAGCCGTGCTCCTCAACAAGAGAAGCCCCCGCAGTGGGACGCCCACACGCTGCCACGCAGAGTGGGCCCTGCTCGCCGTAACTAGAGAAAGGACAAGAGCAGCAACAAAGGCCCAGCACAACCAAAAATAAACAAATAAACTTAGATAGATTAATATGCGCACCGGGCGAATGGATGCTAAGTCTTCAAGTCAGGAGGTTAGGAAATAAACCGAAGCTGGTGTCCCTCCCTTCCTTTGCCTTAAAGGAAAGAAGGGAATAACAAGGCTGCCCAGTGAGCAGTAGCAGCGAGCCCAGTAAGAGGGAAAAGCAAAGGCTGGGTGTCTGCAGGTGCGTATAAAGCAGGGAGCCCTGGTCAAGACTAAAGGTGAGAAAAAGGAAAGAAGCAGCAAAACTCAAGCAGAGGGGGTGACTGACCCGTCACAGGAGCCTCCCGTCCACCTCGCTTCCCGCTGCTCGAAGTTCCTGCTCGCCGCAGCTTGTCACCACGCCACGCAAAACTGAGGGAACCAGGAGCCTTCTGCTCATGCCGGGCGGAAGGGTGCCATGGCTGCCAAGATCGAGAGAAGTGATGTGAAGTTTAAAGCTCGACGCGGCAGAGGCCTTTACACCTTGGTCATCACAGACAAAGAGAAGGCGGCGATGCTGACGCAGTCCCTGCCTCCCCGTTTGGCAGAGAAGGAACTGAAATGAACCAGGCACACTGATTTGAACTGCATTAAAATATTTTAAATTCTCAAAAAAAAAAAAAAGCACAAAGAAGGTAACATGATATTTCTCCAAAAAGCTCTGTGTTAATGAGTTGGGAAGCATAGATAAAATATATATATTTTTGGAAAATCTGAAAATGCCAAACTTGAACCAAGGAGAAAGGAAGATTTGACTAGGAGAGGAGTCACTAAAGTCACCCCAAGAGGAGGCTCCGGGCCTGGCGTGGCAGTCAGGGTTAATACCCACAGTGAAGAGCATCTTCACCCTTCCCAGGAAAATAAGCTAATAACCAGCTTTGGAGCTTCACCTGGTTTCCAGACTGGACAATTGCATTGTGAGGTAACACAATTTCAAGCCTGCTTTATTTATAACCATAGATGCAAAAGTCATAAACAAATTTTACTGAAATTCATGTCCATGTTGGAAAAAATTATCCAATATGATTATGATTTTCCCTTGAATGTGAGCATGTCTCAAGACTAGAAAATCTAATGATGAGATTCCACCAATTCAATGATTAAAAGATAAGATTTATGTGACTACAAGGAAAGATGTAGAAAAATGTTTAGGGTAATAAAACCAAAAACCCAACACTGCTCAGATTAAAAAAAAAAAATCTATCAGAAGATTAGTAACTAGAGGGAATTCTCTCGGTTAAGACTGTATAATAAAAACCTATGGTAAATACTATGTTTAAAAGAAATTGAAAATGGATTTCCAGTTAAATCAGACTAAAGAGAAAGTTTGCTCATTAGCATAACCACTGCTTGTGGCATCAGGGAAGTTGGCCATGGACAGATGGGTGTGAAATAAAGTGGTTCTTATAAAGAGATGATCATAGAAATCCACACAGAAACAGAGATGAAAGCCAGCACTAATCAGAGGACTTGGAAGGCTTCTCAGATGCAAGGTCAGCTCAGCATCACTCAGCTGAGAACCTCAGTGGGAGCAACACCCATCTACAGTGTTGATCCTAAAAAGAAGTATGATTTACTAAAATGACAACCCAGTTTAGATAAACTAGTCCAACAAGGAACACACAAGATCTTTTTGAAGGTTTTTTAAAGATTTCATTAAAGTGTATAAAATACATCCAACATGGTCTCATTCAAAACTCCGTGTGGCTTATTTGGAGATGAGAGTCTACAAAATAGTTCAAAATCATGCCTAAAATACACATGAAATCTGCCCAACTCTTATAAACTCGTCAATTCTAGTAAAAGAACTGCCAGAGCTGGAGACTTGCCTAAGGGGTGTTATGACTTATGAAAAAGTTACACAGATAATTAACGGACAAAAGCCAAGTGGCCGGACAGAGGAATGGGCAGCTGAGGCCAGGAAGAGAGGGCAGATCAGTCAGGTCTGGATGTGGATGGGCCCCTGGCATAAGGTAGAAGTGGGGACTGATGGCTGATGACTACTTGAAAAGTCCTCAGCCACAGGAAATGTCCAGCAGGTGCTGAAATGAGAAAGACAGAAAATGCTGAGTAAGGCTAAGCAGCAAAGAGACCTTTCCTACAGGATGGATGAGATTGCAAATTGGGACAAAGACCTTAAAAAAAAACAATAAAGCCTACAAAGGCTACAGTTAGGGCCAGCCCATGACTCAGCAATTCTAGACCTAGAGATACAGTTGGCAGAAATGCGTGCATTGGAAGCAGGAAAAGATGTTGATCCTTATATCTGCCTCAGGGTCCAACATGGCTGCTGGTGCTCCACCCATCACATTAACTTTCCCAGAAGAAAGGGACTTTCCATAATCCTACACTATGCTGGACTGGGAGAAACACAAGCTGGAATCAAGATTGCCGGGAGAAATATCAATAACCTTAGATATGCAGATGACACCACCCTTATGGCAGAAAGTGAAGAAGAACTAAAAAGCCTCTTGATGAAAGTAAAAGAGGAGAGTGAAAAAGGTGGCCTAAAGCTCAACATTCAGAAAACGAAGATCATGGCATCTGGTCCCATCACTCCATGGGAAATAGATGGAGAAACAGTGGAAACAGTGTCAGACTTTATTTTTTTGGGCTCCAAAATCACTGCAGATGGTGACTGCAGCCATGAAATTAAAAGACGCTTACTCCTTGGAAGNGCTGGGCAGCTCTCTCTCTCCTGAGACCCAGGGAACATCCCAGCCAGGCTGCCTCTGCAGGGGATGCAGTTTGGGGGGCTACAGTACCTGAACCCAGGAGAGTCTAGATTGAGGCATGTGCTGTAAATGGGAAATGCACCCCGGATTTCAGAGACACTACAAAAAAGCTAGACTAGATCATGCATCAGTTTTTAAATTGGGTACGTATTGAAATGATAATACTGGATAATTGGAGTTGAAATGATAATAATTGGATAATTAGATTAAATGAAAGAGATGATTAAAATATAAATATTTCACCTGTTTTCCCTCACTGAGTGTGACCAGTAGAAAATTTTAAATTATACAGTTGGGTGGTAGCCCGGTCCCCTTGGACGGCCTGGGTCTCCCGGGCGGGGCGGGGCCCATGGTGCCAGATTCACGGGGGCTCTCAGCTCTCTCGCTCAGACCCCACAGCTTCTGATGCACCCAGGTGACGAAGGGACCGGTGAGCTGTCCCAGTCATCTCCCATCTCCAGGGAAAGACGCGGAGGGAGCTTCCTTAAAGTCCTTGGACACAGAGGAGCAGGCACCCCAGAGAGTCTGCAAGCTGACCCTGCAGGTGCTGTCTGAGCCCCAGGAATGTCAGGAGGAAGGGCCCCACACAACTGTAATTCCAGCCTCGGCTGCCTCCACGACGGAAGCTCTGTGCTCCAACCTCATGGCATCCAAGCTCACGGTCAGCTGGGTGGAAAGAATGGGAGGACGCGTGCCTCTCAGGTCCTGGTGCCCGCCGTGACTGCCCGCCGTGACCTGGGCCTGCAGAGCCACAGCTTTGGGGGTGCACATGTTGCCCCCGCACTTACGCAGCCTTGGTCTTCCCAGGGTCTGGTCTGCACACCTAGGCCCCACTTTCCTGGCCTCAGATAAGGTCTCCCCATTGCTGCTCTGCACACCAGCTCTTACAAGCTCCAGCCTAGCAAGGACCGTCTCAGCCAATGGAAGGAAGTAGAAGTCGCAGCCCATGGTAGAGGGGAAGGAACTTCTCCTCCTCGGAGCTGGCCGAGCGGTCTGGGGTGAGTAGAGAACCATCAGGGGCTCAGGGAGCAGGACGTGTCCCTTCACAGTTGCGCAGGTCCTCCAGCTAGGGAGGCAGAAGGGCTGGACCATGCCTGGCTCGAGGTTTGGGCTTAATTCAACTGCAGTTAGAGCCCAGGTCACCTTGACCTGACAGCGATTTCTCTAGCAGCTTCTATAAAACAGCCATGGTGGTTGTCTGAGTTTCTGCGTCCATCTCTGCAGAGCGGACTCTTGGTGCCTGGAGACTTAGGTGGTTCTGACTTTGACAATGGACCTGCTGGGTTTGGAGCTGGCACCCAGCAACTATGGACTTCCCTGGCGGCTCAGATGGTCAGGAATCCACCTGTAATGCAAGAGACCCGAGTTCAATCCCTGGGTCAGGAAGATCCTCTGGAGGAGGACATGGCAACCCACTCCAGTATTCTTGGCTGGAAAATTCCACGGACAGAGGAGCCTGGCGGGCTACAGTCCATGGGGTCCCAGAGAGTCAGACACAACTTTCGCTTTCCAGTAACCACGGAGACTTTCTTCTTGGGACCCCACTTCCTGTCTGTAGAGTGGACTTCTAGCGGCATCTCCTAGCAGGGCTCGGAGAACTCAAACACGTGGTGCCCACAAGCCCCTGGGGACAGAGACAGACAGACAGAGGTCGGTTCTTCTTTCCACGATGCTTTAGAAACAGACCCACAGGGCCCAGGCCTCCCACTCCTGATGTCAGGAATGACTGTGGGAAAGGCAGGCTGGCCATCTGCAGATCCTCCCAGAGAGAGGATGGCATCTGAGCCCATGAAAGAAAATAAAGACCCAAAATCACCTCTGAAGTTAGGCGAACAGTAACAGAGAAAGCAAATTAATGGTTTAAGGAAATGTTTAAAAATAGAAAACTAATAACTATTAATTTTAAAATAAATTAATTAGGCAAGCTTGAAAGAACGCCGTTTTTTCCTGAACTGTCAGCGATGAGGAGCTAAGAGTGCCTCACAGATGACACTATAAATTTCGCTTATATTCTAGTGATTAAGCCAAAGTGATTTATTGGAGTTTCATGAGGGCACTTTCCCTCTGTAACCTAAAACACAGTCTATCAAAAGCGCCCACTTACTGCCGTTATTCCAACACTGGTTATATTCTGTTCTCTCGTTTTGTGATTTATAACTTTGTTTTTCTCGAGATTCTAATCTTAACACTGTTGGTGTGCTGTGTGGGTTAAGTCGCCTCCGTCGTATCCAATTCTTCACGACCCGGGGCACTGTAGGCCGCCAGGCTCCTCTGTCCATGGGATTCTCCAGGCAAGAATTCAGGAGCGGGTTGCCACGCCCTCCTCCAGGACACACGCAAAGATCTTTTTTAGGAGAAAAAATATTAATACGAGAAACAGTGACAGGTTGGAGAGGTGTTCTATTTGAGTGTGCATGAGTGTGTGGGTGGGCACCTGGGTTAGCTGCTCTCTGCTGGCCGGATCTGCCCTGGATGATGAGGAAGTTAGCCCCTCCCGTCCGTCACCGCCCGCACCTCCCTCGCCACTGACACTTAACGCTAACTGTCGTAAGGCCCGTCATCTCCAAGCCTGTTTCCTTGTCACTCTACACTGAAGCACACTTTAATCCATACACCACTGGCATTTGTACCAAGTATTCTTCCTCCATCGACTTGTTTGCTGTGGCCCAGCCATCATTAGGAGAAGGCAAGGGCACCCACTCCAGTACTCTTGCCTGGAAAATCCCATGGATGGAGGAAGAGCCTGGTGGGCTGCAGTCCATGGGTTCACTAAGAGTTGGACATGACTGAGCAACTTCACTTTCCCTTTCCCTTTCATGCATTGGAGAAGGAAACGGCACCCCACTCCAGTGTTCTGGCCTGGAGAATCCCAGGGACGGGGGAGCCTGGTGGGCTGCCGTCTATGGGGTCGCACAGAGTCAGACACGGCTGAAGCGACTTAGCAGCAGCAGCAGCAGCAGCCATCAGTTGGACCAAATGCCTCCCTGAGACGTCTCACATCTCCAGAGCTTTTGTTTAGGTGGTACTTCATTCACTTTGAGCACACAGAATCCTTTCTCAAATGTCCGTCTTCGTATATAAAGAAACTTGGTTTTAGATCGACAGCGCCCCATTCCCCACTGACCCCCGTGGCGTCACTCCCATGTCTTGTAACGTCAGGGTTATCAGAGCACGCCTGACGCACACGTGCCCCATCCTGACCCTCAGCAGGCTCGCTCCCACACCTACACAGGAGGGCACGGGGCGGGGGATGTGCCCAGCCCAGCAGACAGCGAGACCCAGAGTCTGAGCCACAATCTCTCAGTTCGTCCATCCCTTGCGGTTGGAGCCCATCTCTCGCCTGGTGGGATTTCATGCCAAAGTGGGTGTTTCCAGCAGAAAGCAGAATCCATTGTGTATTTTAGAATGACTGCCGTGCCTTTACAGTTCAGGGAAGCTTTACTTTTCCTGCCAAGCACCGCACTGCCTGTTTCCTGGAAGGGGCCCCAAGCAGACAGAGCGACCACACCCTATCCTCGGAGCTCATGACCCCCAACACCCCCCACAGGAGCTGGAATGTCCTCTCGCCCCGAGGGCGCCGAGGCTGCCAGGAGGCATCCTGCTCTCCGCCTTCTGGGTCAGCACGCTGCAGCGTGTGTTCCCTACTGATGGATGAGCCGGTTCTGTGCTTCAGGGGAGGATTTTTCTTCTGTGGTACCTTCGAGGGCACGTTTTTTCATGTCGGGTATTTCGGACGGCCTATATGTGTTTCTCCGAACCATTAGCCTCTCTCCAGGCGTTCAGTCCCCCACCTCACTGCCCTTTCAGCACAGTTCTCTCCAAACAGATCTCAGCTGCATCCTGTGTCAACAGCTTAATTTTCTCGTGTCTCTTCTATTCATCGCGGTTCTAATGAATATTCTGGTTTGCAAATTGTGGCACTTCTGCCTCGGTTCTTCTTCCGAGTTCGGGACTCTTCATCATTTTCCTATAATTTTCTAATCATCTCATCTCGAGCTCATGTCCTGTGGAAACAGTGTTCTAATTAAGCCTTTAACTAATTCACAGAAAGCTTCCCTGCGTGGGCTGTTCTTTCCTCCAGTTCCGCTTTTATAAGTGTTTCTATTGTATTTCTTCTCATGTTGCCAATTTCTTTGTCTTTCTCCTCCTTGTTCCTCTTTGCCAGTAAGTCCAAGCAGTTGCCAGACTGTTTTTTTCTCCTCTGATTCTTCCAGAAACTCCAGGGCTCCCTGGACAGTTTGTTCTCGGACAGTGTAGCAGGACTTTCCTTGACCCCAGCTCACCGGAAGCCCATTTGCTTTTCCTTCTGGGAGATGGTTGGGTGGGTGGTTGGTCCCTGCGGGTTTGTGCTGATGTTAGAGTAAACAGGGTGGGGGGGGGCGGTGAAGGGTGATCCTTACACAAGCTCCTGCACTCAGGTGGGGGTCCGCGATGCAGCCTCCTCCTGTGAGACTTCTCTCTAAACTTCAGCCGAGAAAGAGAGAGTGCTGGTCCCTGGCGTGTCCGACTCTCTGTGACCCGGTGGACTGTAGCCCGCAGGCTCCTCGGTCCGTGGGATTCTCCAGGCAGGAATACGGGAGTGAGTAGCCATACCCCTCTCCAGGGACGCTCCTGAGCCAGGGATGAAACCCGGGTCTCCTGCATCGCAGGTGGATTCTCTACCGTCAGAGGCACCAGGGAAGCCCTCTCCTCCAGCCACTTGGTATTTATTCTGTGTCTGTGAAGAAATCCCTTCCCTGTTCAGCACCAACACTTGGAAAAGAGTGAGTCCTCAGGGGCCCTCTGCCTCCACGGGCATCCTCCACGGAAGGGTCAGCGTTTCTGTTCTCAATAGGTTTTAAAATTTGCTTTCCACTGGAGGGTAGTCACTTCTCAATGCTGTGTCGGTTTCTGCCGCACACCAGCATGAGTCGGCTGCGAGTGTGCGTGCACCCCTCCCGCCCACCTCCCACCCCTCCAGGTTGTCACCAGGTTTGAGCTCCTTGCCTCAGAGCAGCTTCCCTCTGGCTATCTGTTTCACATGCCATAATCTATACCCCCATGCACCACAGCACGCTAGGCCTCTCTGTCCATCACCAACTCCCGGAGCTCGCTCAAACTCATGTCCATTGAGTCGGTGATGCCATCCAACCATCTCATCCTCTGTCATCCCCTTCTTCTCCTGCCGGGGGCCAGCGTGAGGAGCTCTGCCCATGGCAAAGGTCATGAGTAAGGAGGCTTCGGCATACGCAAAGGCGGATCGAGCCTCAGGAAACCCCCTGTTCCCGAGCACCTACCCCCAAAACCAGAGTCTGCCTGCTTTACTGTTTCATGCTCTCGCCCACACCTCTGACTTTACAGGGGGCTGACCCCCATTACCTCTCTCGGAGAAGGAGTAAACGTGCAGCTCCAAGTCAATAAAAACTCCTGGGCGTGACAAGAGTGTTTCAGCTTACGGACTCCTCTGAAGGTTATCTAGCCCACCTGTACAGGTTCGTCCGGCCACATGTGATTGTTTACAGCCTCCCAACCTGGGAGGCACGAGATGTTTTAGACTTACTAAAGGCGAATTCTTTTGGGAAGTTAGAAATTATCAGCATAGTGGGTTGGTTAGGAATTATATTGGTGAAGGGTTTTTCATTTGTTGTGCCAATAATTGCTGCTAATTCCTTGCCCTGGGTGTGACAAGGGTGTCTCAGGTCAAACCTCTCTGCTGACAGACTAGCTTGTGTGACAGGATTACCCGTACTCCTGCCACTACGCACATGATTGTTTACTACCTCTCAACCATAAACAGCACAGAGAGTTTGGAGTATTTTGAAAGTCTTAATTAGCATAGGGCTTTTCTCATTGTTGAGTCCATGATTGTTGCCAGGCCTCCATATCCTTAGACACCTGGGAATATATTAATGTATTTGGAATATAGAAAGGAAATATAGTAGTTTTTGAGTTAGCAATACTAGACCTTTTGAGTTAATGAATTTTCTCTTTTGTAATAGATCACTATACTTTGTTATAAATCACTGTGTCCTTGCTATGTAAAAATGTAACTTTATCACTATCTTAAGACTAAATAGATCTTAAGGGGAACATTGGTGAAGGGTTTTAATTTGTTGGGCTGATGTTTGCTGTGAAATCTCCATATTCCCTGCCCTTATAATGAATATAACTAGCATATAGGAGAAATAAGTATTAACCTTTAAGATTAATCATGTTAACCTTAGGTTAAATAAATTCCTCTCTTAGCTGTAACCCACTACACCCTCACCCTATAGGAATGCAACTTTATCTGCTACCTTCAGAGGGTGGTGCCTGGTTTAAGAAAAAACACCCTTGGAAAAAATAAGTTTTTTGGTTATCAGAAAGAAAGGATCATAAAATGTCAGCAGGCCTCATGGCCAGAAGATGATGGGAAACCCCTGAGACCTTTATGTATACTTTTATGTGAAGCACCTGATTTTGATAAAGGTCAAAACCCCCATGTGACTTTAAAATTTCCATTTATCTCTATGTGTAACAAAAGGTGTATAAGCAAACCTAAAAAATAAAGAAATCGGATCAGTTTCTGGAAAGACTGATTCCCCTGTGTCCTTGCTCCCCATTTTTCTGGCTGAATTCCCATCTGGAGAGTGGGTGCTCACCACATCTACTTACTTGCCCCAGCTTTTAAGTTCCACACGAGAAGGAGCCCAAGGAGGGGCACCTTCTGATATTCAAGTGGCGCTGGTGGCCCAACGTAAATGGTGCAAATTCTTTGCCTTGGAATTTTATTGGTATCCCATGTAAACTAAGTTATTCAGCCTCTTTTTCTCCACTAATATTTCCTACTACACTATCCGTTTCTAATCTCTCTCTATATCTCTCTATATATCTGTAATTAAATACGTTTTTTCCTAGGACGCCGATTCCTTCTCCCCTTCGAATTACCCTGGATCACCAGGGAAGGACCCCGGCATTCTCCCGCCTTCCATCTTCCCCAGCATCAGGGTCTTTTCCAATGAGTCAGTTCTTTGCGTCAGGGGCCAGAGGACTGGAGCTTCAGCCTCAGTGCTTCCAGTAAATATTCAGGGCTGATCTCCTTTAGGATTGATTAGTTGGATCTCCTTGCAGTTCAAGGGACTCCCAAGAATCTTCTCCAGCACCACAGTTCAAAAGCATCAATTCTTCTGCGCTCAGCCTTCTTTATGATCCAACTCTCACATCCATACATGACTACTGGAAAAACCATAGCTTTGACTAGATGGACCTTTGTCGGCAAAGTAATGTCTCTGCTTTTGAATATGCTGTCTAGGTTGGTTCAGATGGTAAAGCATCTGTCTGCAATGCAGGAGACCCGGGTTTGATCCCTGGGTTGGAAAGATCCCCTGGAGAAGGAAATGGCAATCCACTCCAGGACTATTGCCTGGAAAATCCCATGAACAGAGGAGCCTGGTAAGCTACAGTCCATGGGATCGCAAAGAGTTGGACACGACTGAGAGACTTCACTTTCTTTCTTTCTTTCTAGGTTGGTCATAGCTTTTCTTCTAAGGAGCAAGTGTTTTTTTTTTTTTTTTTAATTTATGGTGTCACCATCGGTGGTCACCATCTGCAGTGATTTTGGAGCCCAAGAAAATAAAGTTTCTCACTGTTTCCACTGTTTCCCCATCTATTTGCCATGAAGTGATGGGACTGGATGCCATGATCTTAGTTTTTTGAATGCTGAGTTTTAAACCAGCTTTTTCACTCTCCTCTTTCACTTTCATCAGGAGGCTTTTTAGCTCCTCTTCACTTTCTGCCATAAGGGCAGTGTCATCTGCATATCCGAGGTTATTGATATTTCTCCTGGCAATCTTGAGTCCAGCTTGTGTTTCTTCCAGTCCAGTGTTTCTCATGATGTACTCTGCATATAAGTTAAATAAGCAGGGTGACAATATACAGCCTTGACGTACTCCTTTTCCTATTTGGAACCAGACTGTTGTTCCATGTCCAGTTCTAACTGTTGCTTCCTGAACTGCATACAGATTTCTCAGGAGGCAGGTAAGATGTTCAGGATTTTCCACAGTTTTTTGTGATCCACACAGTCAAAGGCTTTAGCATAGTCAGTGAAGCAGAAGCAGATGTTTTTTCTGGAACTCTCTTGCTTTTTCCGTGATCCAGTGGATGTTGGCAACTTTTCCTCTGGTTCCTCTGCCTTTTCTAAATCCAGCTTGGACATCTGGAAGTCACAGCTCACGCACTGCTGAGGCCTGGCTTGCAGGATTTGGGGCCTGGCCTTGCCAGCATGTGTGACGAGGGCAGTGGCGCCTCCACTGCCACCCTGCAGTCAGGTCAGCAGACCCGTCTTTACAGACCCCACGCGCTGGGGAGCGGTATTTGTCTTTCTCTTTCTGACTTACTTGACTCTGGACAATAGGCTCCGGGGTGTTGGGGTGCATGTGACTTTTTCTCTAGTAGTTCCTGCCTTCACTTCTCCTCGGGCTGTCTCCGCACTTCTGTCCACTTCTGTCCACATGTGGGAATGTTCTGGGGTCGTGGACACTCTTTTCCCAGGACTGCGTCTGCTCGATGGGGCAGGGTAGGAAAGTGTCAGGAGATACATCAGATTCTGTTACTTTGGGGGAGCCACGGATTTTCAAAATTCATACAGAGCCTTGCAGGCCCACTTTTCCCCTAATGCAGCGGCTACAGTTTTGTAATAATTATATCATGCCAACCCTTCATTGCTTGGCTTTGCGTCCCTGGTAACAGGCACACCCACGGCCCCACGACTGTGTGGTCCTCCTGGCTCAGCCCCCCGCTCCAGGCACCCTGGTAGAGCACCTGTGTGCCGCCCACCCCTTCCTGACATTTGCCTCCGCCCCCAACACCCCCAAGCTGCCGTCCACATTCCTGGGCCAAACCGCCAGGTCCTTTAATCGGGCAGCAGCCGACCCTCTGTTTGCAACCTCAGATCCACTGCAACGCAGCCACTTTCAGGACCACGTGCTGAAACTTCCCCACCTCTGCTCCCAGGGCCTGTTTTCACCCTGTGAGACGGTGCCTCGTGAGGCAGGGGAGAGGCTGCGGAGCTGGACCCCGATGCCAGCCACTACGAGCGGTGCCTCCTTGGTCTGCCAGCGCATTTGTGAAACATCTCCAGGCAGAACTGGGGAGGATTAAATGAGACAGTAGGTTTCAAACGCCTGGCACAAAGCAGGTGATGAAAGAACACATATTCCCTGCCTCTTCAGGGCCACAACCAAGGAAGGCACCTCTCCTCTTCCGGCTCGGGAACAAGCGTCCCCGTGCTTGGAGCTGGTGCGGCCTCTGCCCCACGGCCCCGCCCTGCACCGTAGTCCCGCTCTGATGATTCTCCCAGTCTACCGTCCGCTCCCCGGTAGACTGATCTCCCTGGAGGAGAGGCCCGTGTTACACCCCCAAACACCTCTCCTGACATGCGGTGGGCCCCAGGAGACGAACAGGACATGAGAGCCTGCTCTGGTCACCTGACTCCCCTCCATACACGCCCCACGTGCAACAGTCCCACCGTTGGGGCTCAGAAAGGCTGAGAGATGCACACGCCTCACAGAGGACAGCCAGCAGGTCAGGCTGCCCCGCCAGCCCCAACCACAGCCGCTCAGCGGCCGTGTGGCCAGGCGTCCCACCAGGTCTGAGATAGGAGCAGAGTCAGGACTCCACGGGGCTGCCGCGGCTGCACTTCTTGTCAGGACAGACGCTGGGGACACGGCCCTCAGGGGAGAGAAGTCAGGATGCTTGGATGCAGGCCACCAGTTCAGAGAGGGCTTCCTGGGGAGGAAGGGGCTTTGGAGGTGACTTGGCTCAGCTGGTAAAGAATCTGCCTGCAATGCAGAGACCAGGGTTCCATCCCTGGGTTGGGACGATTGCCTGGAGAAGGGAAAGCTACCCACTCTAGGATCCTGGCCTGGAGATTTCCAAGGACTTTACAGACCATGGGGGTCGCAAACAGTCGGACGCGACTGATCGTCTTTCCCTTTCTCGGATCTGGGGCTCCAGCGCGTCTTGGTGGGTCAGGTTCTCAGCTTTCCCAGGCTCAGTGTGTTCTCCCATAACAGGTTGGTAACAACCGGCGTCACTCCCTTCAGAGCTTGTTGGGAGCATCATTTGAGGTTATCTAGGCAAAGCGCCTGTGAGTGGGGCACAGAACTCAATACCTGCATCATCTAGATGGGTGATGGGTGATGCAGGAGAGAGATATGATGCCGGGGGAGAGCCAGACGAGAGGATGGATGGATGGATGGATTCCTAGTTTAGGCAGGTTCCATACCAGGCAATAAGGAAGCAATAATGTGTAAAAACAGATGCAATCTCTATTCTCATGGAGTTTGCAGTATAGCAGGATGAGTAAACATTATTCAAATAACCACACAAGCAAATGCGGACATGAGGCTGTCCTGTCCACAGGAGAGATTCACAGCTTTGTGAGGCTCCATCGCGGGGGACCTAACCTGGTCTGTGAGACCAGGAAATGCCCCCAGACAGGATGATTTGAGCCCAAAGGTGTGTAG
>SJYQ01004521.1:0-32919 GCA_006410935.1 Redunca redunca
CTGTTGTAACAGAACCCCGCTGTATGAATACAGTACACGTATATCTATTGGGCCATCAGTGAGTACTTGGGCTGCTTCTGCTTTTCTGACTGTTGTGAATGATGCTGCTGGAAATGGATGTGTGAACACCTGGAGTCCCTGGGTTCCCTTAGAGCATCCCCAGAAGTGGGCTTGCTGGCCCAGTAGTGGTTCTGCAATTTCCAGGGGCTGCACTAATTCCTGTTCCTGCCCTCAGGGCACAGTCCCTTCATGTCCTCAGAGTACTTGTTTTCTGTTGTTTGATCGTAGCCTTCCTAGTGAGTGTGAGGTGGCTTCTCACTGCATCTCCCCGATGGCTCTTGGTGTTGAGTGTATTCACAAGTGCCTCTTGCCCACTTGGGTGTCATCTTGGTTGAAATGTCTATTCAGGTTCTTTGCCCATTTGAAATATCAGATCATTTGACATTTTGTTAGAGTTGTATGAGTTATTTACGTATTCTGCGTATCAGTTCCTTATGGGATCATAATTTGCAATATTTTCTCCCATTCCATTGGTTGTCTTTTCACTCTGTTGATCGTGCCATTTGATGTGCAAAGGTTCTTCATTTTGATGAAGTTCAGTTTATTTCTTCTTTGGTTGCTTGTGATTCTCGTCCCACATCCATGAAATCATCACCAAATCACTGAATCGTTGTGTCTTTGTAGAAAGCCAGTTGGGCATTAGCTGATTGGCTCATCCCTTGTGGGGGTGTATCTCTGTTCTCTGTTCCCCTGCCCACACCACACTGTCTGTATGATATAATTATATAGTAAGCTTTAAATGTCCAGTGTAGTCCTCACATTTTATTCTTTAAAAATCATTTGGGTATTATAAGGTCTGTGCCTTTCATGTAAATCTTAGAACGAATTGGTCTGTGTCGACGAAGTCTTGCTTGGATATTTGTGGTCTTTGTGCTAAACCTGTGGATCAGTTGGAGGAGAGTTGATGCCTTAACCATGTTGAGTTTTCCAGCCCATGAGCACAGTGCACCTCTTCATTTAGTTGAGTTGGGTCCTCTTTGATTTCTTTCATTAGCATTTTGTAATTCTTGTGCTGCAGATCCTTGCCTGTTGGTTTTAAGCTCTGTTTCATACAATTTTTTTTGTAACTGTCTGTAGCATTCTTCTATAGTATCTCAAATTTAAGCTTAGCGGATAATCTAGCTATGAGAGCATTATAATGAATTCATTTGTTTTTAAAGGACAAATCAAACTTTTAAATTCCAGAAAATTCTTTAAAAGAAGAACTTGTTTGCTGTTGCTTACCATTTTTGTTCAGATAATTGTCAGATTTTTCTACCTCCTGCATGTGTTTGCTTTTATTGAATTGCAATTTACGAAATTGCCAGATCTGATCATTTCAACCTGAGGAAGCAGCAGTTTCTAACGTTTCAACTGGGTGTTCCCAGTCTTTGCTGCCTCTGAGTAGAGAAGCTGGCCCAGCTGCTCCTGCTTCCCCTCCTTGATCTCTCTCTTCGGCTCCCTGTCCATGGAGCATCCCGCCCTCTCAGCTTCCTTCTCAGGGATCTGCTGTTTTCTGAAGCCTCTGTGCTTCCTTATGTGAGATGCTTTCTTGGGCTTCTGTAGTCCTCTCTGTTTCAGCACTTTCTGTGACATGTTTTTCATCTCCTAGACTGTCTATTTTGTCACTTGACCTCGGTGGCAGGTGACATTGCTTATTTCTGTTTGTCTTTGCTTGACGTGTTGACATTCGGTGAACAAGAAAATTAATAGTACTTATTGCTCATTAACTATGTGTTAAGGATTATCCTGTTCATGTTGCAAGGGAAATTCCTGTGACAACTCATGTTTGTTTCCTGGATTAGAACACTGGACCGAGGTGGACAGAATAAAGGCTTCCAAAGATGTGCCATGCTGATCCCAGCCCCTCGACTGTTAGGTCTGAGTCAGAGGGGAATCAGGTGTGGATGGGACGTTGAGACGAGGCTGTCCAGGTGAACCCAATGTGATCACAGGGACACTTGTCTGTGAACGAGGGTCAGGGTCAGGGTGCTGTGACGGCAGAAGCTAGCTATGAGGATGGAACTGGGGCCCCAAGGCAAGGAGGGCAAGCAACTTCTAGAAACTGAAGGCACCCCTCAAGCCTCTAGAGAGGAGCACACCCAGGTGACTCCTTCCTTTGTCTCATTTTAATGATTTATTCATTTTTCTGGCCGTTCTTTGCAGCTTGTGGGATCTTAGTTCCCTGACCAGGAATCGAACTTGTCAGTGAACGCACCAAGTTCTAAGCCAGGAAGTTCCCTATTTTATTTTTTAATTGAAGCGTAGTTGCAGTGCAGTGTTGTGTTACTTCAGGTGTACAGCATAGTGATCTGACGACGAAACACCTTAGGAAATGACCACGACAAGTCTCATCGTGTCTGTCACCAGAGTTGTTATGACAGTGCTGACTGCACTCCCCAAACTGTGTGTCACGTCCTGATCTGCACCTGGGTCTCTCATGCTCCCCGCTCACTTCCATCTGGCAACAAGCAGTTTGCTCTCCGAATCTGTTTCAGTTTTTCATCTCTTTCATTTTCTTTGTTCTTTTAGGTTCCGCTTTTAGGTGAGGTCACGTGTTACGTGTTTTTCCGTGACTCTACTTCGCTTAGCTTAACGCCCTCTAGGTCCATCTGGGTAGCAACAGATGACAAGACTTCATTCTTTCTGCAGCTGAATAGTATTCCTACAAATACGTATACCTGCACATTCACCACATTTTCTTTATCTATTCTTCTGTCTGTGGGCACTTAAAGGTTGCTTCCATGTTTTGGCCATTGTCAGTAATGCTGCTATGAATACTGGTATATATGATATACTGTGTATATCTTTTCTAATTACTGTTTGCATTTTCTTTGGATAAGTATCCAGAAGTAGAATGCTGGATCACGTGGTAACTGTAGTTTTCTGAGGAACCTCTGCTCAGTTTTCCGCAGTGGCTGCACCAGTTTTCATTCCCATCGGCAGTGCATGAGGTTCCCTTTTCTCTGCCTCCTCATCAACACTCTTCATTTGTTGTCTTTTTGATGACAGTCATTCTGACAGGTGTGAGGTGAGATCTTATGGTTTTGATTTGCATTCCCCTGGTTAGTGATGTTGAGCATCTTGTGCCTGTTGGCCATCTGTGTGTTTTTGGAAAAATGTCTATTCAGATCCTCTTCTCATTTTTTATGTTTACATTTTTTCTGTTTTAAATGTATTTGTGTCTAATTGGAAGATTATTGCTTTACAATATTATGTTGGTTTCTGTCAGATATCAGCATTAATCAGCCATCTGTGTACATATGCCCTCTCCCTCTTGAACTTACTTCCCACTTCTCACCCCATCCTGCAGCATCCCTATATTGTCACAGTCTGCTCATTTTTTTTTAACTGATTTTTTTTTTTTTAATATTGAGTTGTTAAGTTCAGTGTGTTCTTTGGATGTTAACCCTTTATTAGACCTATCATTTACAAATATCTTCTCATTCAGCAGGCTGCTTTTCTGTTTTGTTGGTGGTTTTCTTTACCATGCAGAAGCCTTTTAGCTTGATGTAATCCTGCATGTTTCTGCTTTTGTCATCCTCTAGTGAGGTAACCGGAGAAGGCAATGGCACCCCACTCCAGTACTCTTGCCTGGAAAATCCATGGACGGAGGAGCCTGGTAGGCTGCAGTCCATGGGGTCGTGAAGAGTCGGACACGACTGAGTGACTTCACTTTCACTCTTCACTTCTGAGTGACTTCACTTTCACTTTTCACTTTCATACATTGGAGAAGGAAATGGCAACCCACTCCAGTGTTCTTGCCTGGAGAATCCCAGGGACGGGGGAGCCTGGTGGGCTGCTGTCTATGGGGTCACACAGAGTCACACACGACTGAAGCGACTTAGTAGCAGTGGCAGCAGTGAGGTAACTCCAGGTGGTGCCAGTGGTAAACAACCTGCCTACCCATGTAGGAAATGCAAGAGATGCAGGTTCGATCCCTGGATTGGGAAGATCCCCTGGAGTAGAAATGGCAACCTACTCCAGTGTTCTTGCCTGGAGAATTCCAGGGACGGGGGAGCTGTCCTATAGGTCATGGGATTGCAGAAGAGTCAGACATGACTGAGCACACATGCATTCATGAGGTAACCGATCACAAATAGTACTACTAAGACTCATGTCAAAGAGTACAGTGTATGTTTCCTCTAGTTTTGTGGTTTCAGATTTAGGTTTAGGTCTTTAATCCATTGAGTTTATTTTTGTATGTGGTGTAAGAAAAGGGTCAAGTTTCATTCTTTTGCATGTAGCTGTCCAGTTTTCCCACTACTATTTGTTGAAGAAGCTATCTTTTCTCCATTGTATATTCTTTCCTCCTTTGTCATAGATTAATTAACCATATGTGTGTGGGTTTTTTTCTGGGCTTCCTATTCTGTTTCTTTGATCTGTGTTTCTGTTCTTTTGTGCCAGAACCATAACGTTTTGATTACTGTAGTGCAGTTTGAAATCAGGGCACACGATGCCTCCAGCTTTGCTCTTCTTTCTCAGAGACTATTTTGACTATTTAGAGTTGTTTGTGTTTCCATTCAAATATTTTGCTTAACTGTTACAGTTCTGTGAAAAATGCCATGGATACTTTGATAGGGATTGCATTAAATTTGTCAACTGCTTTGAGGAGTGTGGACATTTTATCAAAATTAGTTCTCTATACCTGTGAGCACAATATATGTATGTATATTATATGTATGCATGTGTATGTATATTTGTGTGTATTGCACAATATACGTGTGTATATTGTATATATGCATCAGTTCAGTTCAGTCGCTCAGTCGTGTCCGACTCTTTGCGACCCCATGAATCGCAGCACGCCAGGCCTCCCTGTCCATCACCAACTCCTGGGGTTCACTCAGACTCGCGTCTATCGAGTCAGTGATGCCATCCAGCCATCTCATCCTCTGTCGTCCCCTTCTCCTCCTGCCCCCAAGCCCTCCCAGCATCAGAGTCTTTTCCAATGAGTCAACTCTTCGCATGAAGTGGCCAGAGTACTAGAGTTTCAGCTTTAGCATCATTCCTTCCAAAGAAATCCCAGGGTTGATCTCCTTCAGAATGGACTGGTTGGATCTCCTTGCAGTCCAAGGGACTCTCAAGAGTCTTCTCCAATACTACAGTTCAAAAGCATCAATTCTTCGGCACTCAGCTTTTTTCACAGTCCAACTCTCACATCCATACATGACTATTGGAAAAACCATAGCCTTGACTAGACGGACCTTAGTTGGCAGAGTAATGTATATTTGTATGTATGCATAGACGTATGTATATTTGTACATATTTTTGTATGTATATTTGTATGTATTATCTTCAGTTTCATTAATGTCTTAGAGTCTTCAGGGTATGGATCTTTTACCTTCTTAGTTTAATTTATTCCAAAGTATTTTATTCTTTTAAATGCAACTATGAATAGGATTGTTTGTTCAATTTTTCTTTATGATAGTTTATTATTAATGTATAGGAACACTATAGATTTCTGTATATTTTATACTCTGCAACTTTACTGAATTCATTTATTCTAATTTTTTTTTGGTGCAGTCTTTAGGATTTTCTATATATAGTGTGTCATCTGCAAATAGTGACAGTTTTACTTTTTCCTTTCCACTTTGGATTCCTTTTATTTCTTGTCTGATTGCTCTCACAAGGACTTCCAATACTATGTTGAATAAAAATAATGAGAGTGGTCATCCTTGTGTTGTTCCTCATCTCAGAAGAAATGCTTTCAGCTTCTCACCATTAAGTATGACGTTGGCCCTGGGTTTGTCATGTACAACCTTTACTGTGTTGAAGTACATTCCTTTTTTACCCACTTCATTAAAAGTTGTTATCATAAATGGGTGTCAGTTTTGTCAGAAACTTTTTTCTTAATCTATTGAGATGGTCATATGATTTTTATTTCTTTGTTGAAGTTCTTACTGTGTTCTATTCTTCTCCCGAGTTTGTTGAACATTTTTATGACCATTATTCTGAAATTTTTTTCTGGGAAGTTACTAACCTCTGTTTTGCTCAGTTCTTTTTTTGAGATTTTGTCTTCTTTCTGGTAACATGACCTTTGGCCCCTCGTCCTGCCCAATTCTCTATTTGTTTGTGTTTGGTAGCTCAGTTATGTTTCTTGGTCTTTGTGTAGAAGGTGTCCTGTGGGGTCCAGGAGTGCAGCTCTCCCCCTCCCCTGGACTGCCCTGGAGCCGGGTGCTCCAGGAGCATCCCCTGTGGTGGGTGGGCCAACCTGGCCTGGGGGCCACTGTGCTGTGGTTTCTAAGGCCTGGTTACCGCTGTGGCTGGTGCTCTGGCGTTTGGGGGCAGCCTGGTGGAGGGAGCCACTTTAGGAGATGCTGGTGCTGGCCGAGGTGTTGGCAAGGCAGGGTCACTTTGGAGGGGTCCTGGTGCCGGCCAAGGGCCCGCATAAAGGGCTGCTGGGGGAGCAGCTTGGAGGAACACCAGCCATGTCGGGTCTGCAGATGAAGCCGGGTGGGGTGGGTGGTGCTGCTGGCTTAGATGGAGAGTCAGACCCTGCTCCTTGTCTTCTGGGTGCAGGGTCTCCAGCTGGGGAGCTGAGGTGGAGTCCAGACCCTGGGACCCCAGTGCTGGGGATGGCCTGACAGCGCCGCCCTCCTCCAGGGGCCACTCCTTCTGTCTCCACTTGTGGAAGTTCCATCCTGTTGTCTTCAGGTCATTTTCGGGGTTTTCTGCTTGTGTCTGTGATTTTGGTTCCAGATTGCTCACCTCCAGAACTGGGTGGTAGTAAGTTTGTGTTGTTTTAAGGCCCAAAGTTGTTAAGAATTGATTACAGTGGTGACAGGAAACTGATGTAACCAGTGCAGGACTGGGACTTCAACCTTGGTCTGAGGCTAAAATTCAGGTTTTGGGGCATGCTGTGATTATGTGACTCCAGGCAGTAGTACTGGGTACTAGCACGTTCATTAATGGAGGAAGAGGTCCTACTGTCTCTAGCAGAGCAGTGGGTCGTGAGTCTCATGAGCTTTGCCAGACACAGCTTATGATCTGTGACAGCGGCTGCTTTCTGTCTTTCCTCAGATCCCCAGACTTCAAGAGAGATTTTTGATTTTGCATTAAAGGCAATCCGTCCTCAGGTAGGATTTGGTATTCTAATTCTTTCACAACTGAGCCTTTTGATTGTCAAACATTGATGGTAGTTTTTTTTTTTTTTTTAATAGATTGATCTGAAGAGATACGCTGTGCCTCTGGGTAAGATTCTACATTTAAGGAGGTTATTAGGTTGGTGTCTGAGTGAGCATTTGCTTAAATTGTGAGTGAAGGTGGCGCTGTGACCCCTGTGATGCTCCCACATGGTCACTGATGGCAGCTCTTGGTGCTGTTCGAGATGGTCACACTAAGATTGCACCATTTCAGAAGAAATTACTTTAGAGCAATCCAGATCTTTTGATTCTGTCTTTATCTAAATAAACCCTGATCCTACTTCTGACCTTTGTTTTGGGGGTCACTGGCAGGATTGTGGGCCTCTTGATTCAAATGGAGGATGGAGGCATCAGGTGTGAGGGGACCCTGGGCCCCTAAAGTAAGGATTTGGGGGCTTCGTGGGCACAGTTTTGGTTTGATGTGTGCCTGAAGCTTCCTAAGTTCTTTGTCCTGCTCTTTGTCATCCTGTTTTAAATACGGTGTGTTCTGTGTTTGCAGCTGGCCTGTCCTTATTCACCCTGCACGCATCTCAGTTTAGCACCTGCCTTCTGGACAACTACGCTTCTTTATTTGAAGTCCTGTCGAAGTGGTGCAGCCACATGAATGTGGAATTGAAGAAAGCTGCATACTCAGCTCTGGAGTCTTTTCTGAAACAGGTACTATGTAAAACTCTTTCTATGCAAAGACATAAATTCCAGGCTTGTGCATGAACATCTGAAAAAAAATACAAGTTGGTCCATTAGCTTCTGTAGTACTTAAAGAGGAAAGTTGGTTATCCCTCCGCCACAAGAGTGGCAGCAGGTTTGGAAGAAAGAAAGCTTGAAAGACATCAAGTCTGATCAGGTCCTCAGAGCCAAGGGTGGACAAGAGAGTGAGGAGGTGGGACGGAGGGAAGGCTGGTAGTCAGGGCTCCCTAGGGGTGGTGCCTGGGTCAGGATGGGAGTAGGAAGGGGTGAAGGAGGGCTGGGAGTAGGGAGGGCTGGAGGTCAGGGCTCCCTGGAGGCAGTGGCTGGGTCAGGGTAGGAGCAGGGAGGGGAGGGAGAGGGTGGCGGGGTCTGCTGTCCTGTTAGACAGGATGCTTGTGTCTCTGTGGCTTCTCGGCTGAGGCGAGCCCTCCTGCCCCAGGGTGTTTCCATCTAGGTTGGGTGTGGGTGCAGGGAGCCTGCAGGAGGCCTGCCGTCTCCGAGTGCTGAGACCTGGGGCCTTCGTACGGGTCTGGGCGCGGGCTGCAGGTCGGCAATGTGGATGCATGTCATCCTTCTCCCTTTGGTGATTGTCTGGCTTCTTCCCATCCTTGTCTCAGATGGTCGTGTGCAGGTTGCGAGAGCTTCCTGATGCCCTTGCTGGTCTCGAGTTCTGGCAGGTGTCACTGTGTATGGTGCATTGTCATCTGCTTGCTTCTCAGAGTACTTGCTTTGGCTCACGTAATTATTGTAGCTTATTGTTTTGAGAAATGAGACACCTTTTTTTTTTTTTTCTTCCCCTGGTTGTTAGTTCTGAGCCCTCTCTGTGTTCCCTCCTGGGGGTCCTGTCTGTGGGTGACTCTGAGCTCGCCAGCTGCTGGGCCTGCCCAGCTCTGTGTCACCTTGAGTCAAAGATGAGTATAAGGAAGCTTTCTGCTTCATCAGGGAGCTTTAGTCTGGAGCCTGTGTTTTGTGCATGTCTTCCTGTGTCTACCTGGTCTCTCTCTCAGTCCCTTTCTCTGGGAAGAATGCATCATGTGTAATAAAGGCTTACTTAAGGAAGTGGCTTTTCTGAACCTGATGGAGACTAAGTGGATTGAACAGATGGTTCTTTACAAGTAATAGCTGCTGTGGACCTATAGTAGCACACTGATGTTGTCCCACTCGGCTGTTCCAGCCTTTTCACGTTGGGATGGATGCCTCTAAAGTGAACGTTGTGTGATACAGGTTTCCTTGTTGGTGGCACATGATGCCGAGGCACACAGGGGCCCGCTGCGCTTCTTCATGGAGCAGTTCTACAGCATCATCAGGAACGTGGACGCCAACAGCAAGGACCTGTCCATTGCCATCCGCGGATATGGGCTCTTCGCAGGGGTATGTCTCACTTATTGACCCCTTGTACCTTCATTTGAATGTTTAAAGGAATATACTTCAGTATATTTTGAATAGCATCTCACACTTTTGAAAATATTGTTCTTATTTGTTTTGTTGTTAATGTGTTTTTTCAGTGCTTCCTGTGTATTATCTCAAATATTCATAACTCTCCTATAAGCTTTTAGGAATATTATTCCACTTTACAGATGAGGAAACTGAGGCCAGAGGAGTTAGGGGACTCATGTAAGGGTTCAGCCAGCAATAGACAGAACCGAGACTTGGCTGCAGCCTGGAGACGAGGAACACCATGTTCTCCTGGCCATGCCCGGCCACCCATCACTGATGAGCCCCTGCGCTCACTCTAGCCTGAGCCCCTGAGCCCGGGTGAGGTCTGCTGGGGATGCTGGGAGTCGGTGTGGCTGCATCCTCCTGGAGGGGTCTATGGCTCCCACTGGCGGATTGCGTCTCCTGCTGTTTCTCTGTACAGACCCCATCAGGGCTACTCCCCTGTTGTTGAGATGGAGAGTCTCTTCCAGCCCTCTGCTCAGTCCTCCATCCTGATGCCTCCTCATTTGCTTCTTCCCAACACTCCTCTCCCCTTAAAGTCTTCATCTCCACACGCTTCCGTGGCTCGTTTATACGAACTTAAGGCAGAGGAAATGTGTGTGAGGAGGCTCAGAGGTGACTGAGAGCATGGACTTTGTATCCTCAGACCCTGAGGTCTGGCAGCGGGAACCTGTTCACTGCAATGAGCTGGTGTAGACAGAGGATGGTGGAACAAGGGAGAGGATGCGGATCAGGCGCTGGTCCAGGCCCGTGAAAAGGCGGGCCTGGGGCCGGCGTCTGAGGAGCCTTTGGGACACATGCGGCTGGACTGTCTCCGAGTTAGGAGGGTGTGGCTGTGGGTGCCGCTGCTGTGCTGTGGGGGGCCTGTCCCTCCTTTGGGCATTGGGCCTCTGCAGGGATGGCACCCAATTGTCTGCTGTCTGCCCCTGCCAGAAACACAGGTGACAATCAGTAGGTGTTTTTTGTGTTAGTAACTGTTTAGAATGTATTTACAGGTTTTTCGGAAAGCATCTTTCCGACGTACAGTGCATTCTATATCTGTATTTCTTCTCCACTGAGAAGCTTGTTAACATTCCGTTATAATAACATGGCCTAACGAGACGCCTTAGGTGCCATCACCCTGAGGTGGATGAGGTTGATGGAGACTGGTTTTGCCTCCCTCCAGCCATGCAAGGCAGTGAATGCCCGCGACGTGGACTTGATGTTCGTGGAGCTCATCCAGCGGTGCCGGCAGCTGTTCCTCACGGAGGCGGACGCTGCCGAGGACCACGTGTACCAGCTGCCCAGCTTCCTGCAGTCCGTGGCAAGCGTCCTGCTGCACCTCGACGCTGTGAGTGAGGGGGTGGCCCGCTGAACATGGGCTTGGTGAGGTTAGCCCAGGTCTTCAGCTGGTTTGATGCAGTGAGAGTTACATACAGTCAGTTCAGGCACCAGTATGACCAAGGTGACCTCTTCAGCTAGTACCTTGTACAGTTTTTTGGTATAGTTTTTGTCATGAAACTTGATGATTTGTTTCCAAAGCAGAAAAGCTATCTGTTACTCTTTTCATATTTCTGAAAGGTTAGGATTGCTGCTTGAGATAGAACCGTAGGCAACATGTCATGCAGACAGTTTCACTCCTCTGTGTTCAGGCAGTCCCAGCGAGGAATTAGTCCCCTAGGTGACAAGCTGCTTCTTCATGGATTCCGCCCCACTGTGTCGGCTGTGCCTGTTGTCCCAGCCCCGACCCGCATGTGCTCCCATCCCCGCAGGTTCCTGAGGTGCACTCGCCGGTCCTGGAACACCTCGTGGTCATGCAGATGGACAGTTTCCCCCAGTACAGCCCCAAGATGCAGGTGGTGTGCTGCAGGGCCATTGTGCGATTGTTCCTGGCCCTGGCGGAGAAGGGGCCCGTCCTCTGGAGTTGCATTGGTGCTGTGGGTGAGTTTGGAGCTTACTCCTGAGATGATGCATGAAGAATCTTACCGTGTTGTTTGAGATAAAGAACATCCAGTTGCCAAATTCGTTTTTGTCTTTTGATGCCTCTTGTAGAACTGCTAATATTTTGGTAAATCAAAATCTTTTTTTCTCTGGTTTTTTGAATTTCTTCATCTTTTCCTTTTGAATCTTAATAGTCTAAAATTTGAAACTAAACATTAAAAAAAAGAAAAAAAAATTAAAGGTGTTAGCAGACTTAGAGAAAAAAACCAAGAGGTACTGTATATTCAAATGGCTGTCAGTTTGTTGAGAGTTCAGTATTTTTCAGTGTAATTTTTCATTTTTGTTTTTATTTTCTTTTTTTAGTGCATCAAAGTTTAATCAGAATATGTTCTAAGCCAGTGATCCTTCAAAAGGTAAATTCTGAATCTATATGCTTTGAAAATTAGTCTTTTGTCACCCTGCAAGTTAGAGATGTTGCTGGAACTTTTAGTCTATAAATATACAAAAGTGGCCTTTTTGATTGCCTGAAAGATTTTTTTTAATGAAGTTATCCAATAGGATGGTTGTCACTTAAAAGAATTACCATTACTTTCTATAGTATGTGATAGCTGCTTTCCCAAATGCAATGTTAATATTGTATTCAGGTGTTTGAAATTGCAGACAAATGTGTGAATTACTTGCAATGATTAGTAATTCTTTGGGGGAAAAAAAAATTGGCCTTTCTGTTATTAGCAGTGCCTTAGATTTTGATAAATGTAGGATGTAATACCTAACTGTTTTTTCAGATAAATAAACTTCTGGGTGTGAGACATCCTTAAACATAACCTTATTACTGTACCTACATTTTTACAAAAGGATATTTTCCCCTTGAAACTCTAGGACCAAATATTTAGTATATAATGGGAGGCTTGTCTTAAGTTTACTTCGGTTAGAGAAAATAAGATGAGATGAGATCTGTGTGAGGAGGTGAATTATTGGGTATTGTTTTGAAGCTTAGTCCGTGCATCCCTATTTTGGTCCTAGAGAATGGTGACTTTTTCCTAGCTTTTTTATTGTGCTTTCATAACGNTTGAATCTTAATAGTCTAAAATTTGAAACTAAACATAAAAAAAAAGAAAAAAAAATTAAAGGTGTTAGCAGACTTAGAGAAAAAAACCAAGAGGTACTGTATATTCAAATGGCTGTCAGTTTGTTGAGAGTTCAGTATTTTTCAGTGTAATTTTTCATTTTTGTTTTTATTTTCTTTTTTTAGTGCATCAAAGTTTAATCAGAATATGTTCTAAGCCAGTGATCCTTCAAAAGGTAAATTCTGAATCTATATGCTTTGAAAATTAGTCTTTTGTCACCCTGCAAGTTAGAGATGTTGCTGGAACTTTTAGTCTATAAATATACAAAAGTGGCCTTTTTGATTGCCTGAAAGATTTTTTTTAATGAAGTTATCCAATAGGATGGTTGTCACTTAAAAGAATTACCATTACTTTCTATAGTATGTGATAGCTGCTTTCCCAAATGCAATGTTAATATTGTATTCAGGTGTTTGAAATTGCAGACAAATGTGTGAATTACTTGCAATGATTAGTAATTCTTTTGGGGAAAAAAAAAATTGGCCTTTCTGTTATTAGCAGTGCCTTAGATTTTGATAAATGTAGGATGTAATACCTAACTGTTTTTTCAGATAAATAAACTTCTGGGTGTGAGACATCCTTAAACATAACCTTATTACTGTACCTACATTTTTACAAAAGGATATTTTCCCCTTGAAACTCTAGGACCAAATATTTAGTATATAATGGGAGGCTTGTCTTAAGTTTACTTCGGTTAGAGAAAATAAGATGAGATGAGATCTGTGTGAGGAGGTGAATTATTGGGTATTGTTTTGAAGCTTAGTCCGTGCATCCCTATTTTGGTCCTAGAGAATGGTGACTTTTTCCTAGCTTTTTTATTGTGCTTTCATAACGTGCTGTCTTCCTCAACCATGCTGCTTGCTTCAGCCTGGGGCTCCCTTAGCTCCGGGAGTGTACATCGGGAGGCACAGCAGTGCTGCTCTTCTCCGTCCCTCCTCAGCGTGGCTGGCTGTCTGTTTTCCTGCCAGGGAGCCGAGCCCGAGTCTGAGGAACCCGAAGTGTTGGGGGAAGTCAGGACCGGCAAGTGGAGAGTGCCCACCTGCAGAGACTATGTGGACCTGTTCAGGAGCCTGCTGAGCTGTGACCAGACGATGGTAAACACTGCAGCTGAAAGCCACAGAAGCGCTTTGGCTCCCCTCCAGTTTCCATAGTTCACACTGGAGGCTTAATTATTTCAGAAGCCTGTTTTACTTTCAGCCAGTTTTTTTTTTTAAGTACTTCAAGTAATGTAAATAAGGATAAAGGGAGACTTGAAAAAAATCAAATTAGAGGAGAAAGTCATAGAACTCATTTGAAACTAATGAGTAGTTGTAGCCAAGTCCTCATTTTAGCTTAAGAAACTGCGTACAAGGTATCAGAAACGTGGCAGTGTTATCATGGTGGGAGAGCTGTGCTCTCTATATTTGTTAAGGGTGATGTGATAGGATGGAGACGGGTGCACAGTTCTGTCGCCATTAGACCCACCCCTCCTGCTTCCTGTGTTGCTGGCAGGTGTTTCTGCAGTATCTGCTCCGAGCCAGGTTGGTCTTCATTTCACGTAGTCTCTGACAGAGCATGAGTATTCTAGGAAAAGGAGTTTTTGTCAGTAGTAGATGGTTGCTGTCCTGTGCAACCTCAGGAGTTTTTCTTATTAAGGTATTAGTAAAGTAGTATAGCAGTATTACTAAAATGTTTTTTCTTATATGTGATAGTAGGTGTATTTTGAGGTTAAGTTCTGTAGACTATTTTGAGCGAAGACAGCATAACTGGTCTGTGTTTTTGGAATGGTAGAATATTTCACTTTGAAAGAAATAATAGATTATAGAGCTTTTCAGTCCCTCCTGAGGATAGATGTATATTTATACATATCTATGTATGCATGTGTATGTGAGTACATGTGTGTTTACAAGTGCACGTGTATATACGTACATGCATGTGCATTTGCATATAGACATACAGAACGTGTGTATATAGTGTATAGATGTGTGTATACACACACTGCTTGTGTATATTCTCAGTCCCTCAGTCGTGTCCAGCTCTTTGCGACTCCATGGAGTGTAACCTACCAGGTTCCTCTGTCCATGGGATTTTCCAGGCAAGAACACTGGAGTGGGTTGCCATGCCCTCTTCCAGGGGATCTTCCCAACCCAGGGATTGAAACCACATCTCTGACATCCCCTGTATTGGTAGGCTGATTCTTCACCACTGAGCCACCAAGGAGGCGTCTCTCTCTCTCTCTCTCTGTCACACATACACACACATTAATGGAGTAAATACTTGGACGAGGTTGGCCTAAACCTTCTCACTCACTACTGTTTATGTGTGCCTTCTCACTCACTACTGTTTATGTGTGTTACGTGACTGTTTAAGTCATGTCAGACTGAAATGGTGTTGTCCTAATAATTAGAAAGATGTCTGTATTTTACAGCTTGAAAACTTAGAGGTAAGTCTGCTCTAGTTTACACAAGTGTTTCCATAAAACCTAATTACACATGTACGTCTTTATGTGTCATAATGCTGATTTAATACTCGTACTGACACTGTTTTGTGCAGCATTTTGAAATTTATTTTCTTTACTTTCAGGATTCTCTCTTAGCAGATGAAGCATTTGTCTTTGTGAATTCCTCTCTTCAAAGTCTGAATCATTTGCTATATGATGAATTTGTAAAATCAGTTTTGAAGATTGTTGAAAAACTGGATCTTACGCTGGAAAAGCAGAATGTTGGGGAACAAGAGGTTAGATGATGTTGTCAGTAGCAATTTTGCATCATTTTTGTACCAGCTCTATCTGCATGCTGCAGTATTCAGGAGCAAATCTTACATTTGTAGAGGATGGCAGGAAATTGGTTTATCAGCATTAATATGTGTCATTGATACTTTTCTATTGATATTTGAATTGCCCAGTGTGCAGAATATATTGTGTGCAGAATATATTGTGCAGAATATTAGATTGTTCAAGAAGTAATTTATATGTTTAATAAGTTAAAGCAACTTTTTGGAAAAAGTTGTTGGGAGGATTAGGACTCTTGACTTAGCAACAGTAGAGACTAGTCTTATTTTGTGTAGAGGCGGGTTTTTGCAGAGGGTCTGGGCACCCTGGTGCTCCTCTGATTTATAGCCAGGGGGACTCCAGGCTCTGGAGACAATAGAAGGGAGGGCAGGAAAGGCCATGCCTCCCACGTTTCTGCACCATTTTTCTGGCTGGGCTCAAAGATCAGACTGGGCATGAGGTTGCTAGCTTGGAGCTGCTGTCCCTCTGAGGAGACAGGACACTCTGGTAGTGAGACTGTCATCTAAGGTAGTTTGTTTCTGAGTCCAGTGGTTCCTGGAATCAAGTTTGCATGTTGGCTTCCACGGCTGAGGCCGTGTGGTCAGGGGTCCTGCAGGGGCAGAGCCCTGGCCTTGGCTGTACTCGTCAGAGCCAAGTTTTTGCGCTGGTTGTTGGGGCCATTGAGGGGTGGCCTGTCACTCTTCAGGCTTTTTATTTATTCACGTCTAAAGTAATTTCATGAGCAGACGTGCTAACTCCCTAGGACGGTCGGCCACATGTCCGCGTGCAGAGCATCCATCCTAGTCTCTGTGTCCCTGCTCCCCCGCACCCCACCACTGGGTCACCGTCGTCTCTGTTGGTGTTTCCCGGGACATGCCTGGTCTCCAGCCTTGCCCTCCTTCCTGCCTGTTTGACATTTCTACCTGGGTCTGAAACACAAATTGAACGTGTTTATAGTTGTTTTACCTAACAGTAGCGACTGGTCCTCTGTCTCTCATTTTGAAATCTTGTCACTACTGATAAACTGTCTGTGTTTTGAGATTCTGCCTCTGTCTGGGCACTGTGGCTCCTGTGAGAAGTTGTGCCCCGCCCCGCCCCCAGATCTTTCTGTGTTTGCACTTTTATTCCTACTTACCGCATCCCTTGTGGCCTTCCGTGTAGCATGTTCTGAGGGTTCTGTCATTTTTATCTGACTGTGAGCTTTGGGCCCATCTCTGCCTCCTCACTGTTGCATTCCTTGCTCAAAGCCTCACCCATGTCTGTGGGTCACTCGCTGAGTTATTTGTTGAATGACTAATGGTACCATGTTTTTGGTGCAACTGATTTTTAAGGATGAAAACAAAGCTGCTGGCATTTGGGTGATCCCGACCTCAGATCCAGCTGCTAACTTGCATCCTGCGAAACCCAAAGACTTCTCCGCTTTCATCAACCTGGTGGAGTTCTGCAGGTATTCATAAAGTTCTGTATACTTAAGAGTAGATAGTATCAATTGTTGGCTATGACATAGGAGAACCACTTATGTAGTACAAGAAATGAAATAATAGGACTTAAAATCTAAAACAGCTTATATGAAATTTTAAAATAGATCTACTAGCTGTTGAATTTTTTTTTTAATTGTATTTAAAAGATCCTCAGGTAAGGACAATAAAGGGGCTTCCCTGGTGACTCAGTAAAGAATCTGTCTGTGCGGGAGACATGGGTTCAATCCCTGGGTTGGGAAGATCCCCTGGGAAGAAAATGGCAACCTACTCCAATATTCTTGCCTGGAGAGTCCCATGGACAGAGGAGCCTGACGGGCTACAGTCCATGGGGTTGCAAAGAACTGGACATGAGTGAGCGACTGAGCACAGAACACAGCACAGCAAAGAGAATAAAGAGTACAGATACACCCGGAAATGGGGTATAATGGAGTCACAGACGATGATTTTGTTTTGATTATGTCACTTAGGATTTCAAAGCGGAGTAAAAATGGTATATGATGAGGATTTCTGTGTTAAGCTTTAAGTTTGTTTTTACAGGGAGATTCTTCCCGAGAAACATGTAGAATTGTTTGGGCCGTGGGTGCATTCCTTCTCGTATCAGTTAATTCTGCAGTCTACACGGTTGCCACTCATTAGTGGTTTCTACAAACTGCTTTCTCTTGCTGTGAGAAATGCCAAGAAGATAAAGTATTTTGAGGTAAGTGTTTTTTGAGGGACATTGAATGTTCCTGTGTATTTTAGATTGCATGAGTGTGTATAAATACATTCTGAAATATGGTATTGTACAGCATATTGCAGTTTTAAAGTCTGCTACTTTTATTATTTGTATTTTGAAAAACTGATGTGAGTGGCAGTTGCATGACACTGTTTAAAAGTTTAATGGGGAATGTTTTCCCCATTTTCCGGTCTGACTGGTGAGCACCTGGCTGGTGCTGTGAGCCCTACAGAGGTTCTGATGTGTGCGTGGCGCCAGGACCCACCTGCAGCATTACTGGCGCCCTTTCCAGACTCAAGTCCTCAGAGCCTCTGGGCCGCGGCTCAGCAGCCGTGCCCAGGCCGCTGGGGGATCTGGTAGCTCCTAAGGTTGGAGAGTGGCGCGTCAGTGTCCAGCGGCTCTAGTTGTGAGCAGCTGTCTCAGCTCACAGGCGTGCACGTCAGATGACCGGCATGGGGAGTGGACTTGGGCCCCTGACTCCTGGCCAGTGGTCCCCCTCCCACCTCACACGTGCTTCCTCATGGGCCTCTGCCTGAAGTGTCTTCCTCTTTGCATGAGGCCTCAGCACAATGAGAATGGGTCCCCTCACAAGGACCAGTGGGAACCGCCAGATTAGAAGATGGGACTATCTGGTTATCATTCCCTGTTTTATCTGACAGGGCGTTGGTCCAAAGAGTCAGAAACTGTCTCCTGAGGATCCAGAGAAGCATTCCTGCTTTGCTTTGTTTTCAAAATTCGGTAAAGAGGTAACTTTCAAAAGCTTTATCCAGTCTTATCATATATTATTTAAAGATGAAATGGGTTACTTAATCCATGTGGGAGTGAAGGGGTTGAAAACACTGGCAGAGAAAATCATTGTGCTTCCAAAGTCCCCTGGGGTTTCTCACAATAATTTTAGTGATGATGACTCAGGGTCCATAGATTCTTTAGCTTTTCCACATGATGGGAACTAAGTACTCAACACATGCACTTTTGCTGGAGGTAAGTACTTAATTTTTAAATGAACATGGTCGTGTCAAAGGCCACGTGATCGTTTTTCGTATGTGCAAATCAGATGTTTCGTAGTCGATGGTGGAACTGAAGGCTCTGTTCAGGTGCATAGCACTAACCTTGTCTTTCCTGCCAAGGTGTCAGTTAAGATGAAGCAGTACAAAGATGAACTCCTGGCCTCCTGTTTGACCTTTGTCCTATCCCTGCCACATGACATCATCGCACTTGACGTCAGAGCCTACGTCCCCGCGTTGCAGGTGGGCACATCACTCGTGGGGGTCGTGGTTCCTGAAAAACGTGGCAGTCACAGCGGCACTCACGTGTCAGAACCCCCATCCCCACCCACTGCCAACATCCTGCGTGGTCGGGCCTTCCTGAGGGGGCTTCAGTGCCCTTTCTCTCCAGCCCGCATGGTTCCGACAGAGGAAAGCCTTGTCATTTAAGAAGCCCTCTCTCAGTACTAAATTCCTGGTGTTCATTATCTCATTTATTCTCATGTACAGATGGCTTTTAAACTGGGCCTGAGCTATGCCCCACTGGCAGAAGCCGGCCTGAATGCCCTGGAAGAATGGTCAGTTTATATCTGCAAACATGTAATTCAACCCTATTATAAGGATATTCTGCCTAGCCTTGATGGATATCTGAAAACTTCAGCTTTATCAGGTAAAGTATAGAAGAGTTTTGATGTGTATCTTAAAATGGTAATGTAATACATGTGTTAGTATTTCTACATATTATGCATTCAAAATTCATTTGGTTGGTATTTTTGTAATCTTTCCAATTCATTTCAGTATAATTGGACATAAGTGTAACTGAGGTATTAAAACTACTTATAGGTTACTTACTCATGTATATCCTAGCAAAATTTATAAAATCTTCAAGGGGAAGAATTCTTAAACATCTTGAACTTCTTATAAATTCTAATTTATTGTCTTGCAAAGAAAACCTTTATTTAATAAATTGAACAGGGATTAAAACTATAAGGAAATCCAATAGTAAAGTTATATTTTGACCTAATTTCACCTGATTTTTATTGGTTTTTCAAATATGACTGATTTAGTACTGCATTGGGAATGCAGAGTCCTAGCCACTGAACCACCAGGGAAGTCCCTCCAAGAAACTGTTTCTTTTAATTGGTAATGGTATTTAAAACTGAGACAACCACTATTAATATTTTTGCTCTAGAAATTTCATTTTTAATCATACTTTAAATTAGGATTTTAATGTCTCTGTATGGTAGTCTAGTGTCTTTCCCCTTGTGTTTATTAACTAAACAAATGAGTGCTGTTTAAAATTGACTTCTGTTTACCCTTGACAGATGAGACCCAGAGTAACTGGGAAGTATCGGCACTTTCTCGGGCTGTCCAGAAAGGATTTACTAAAGACGTGTTAAAGCATCTGAAACGGACAAAGAACATTTCATCTGTAAGAGACCCTTATGTTTTTTTTACCTTAAATAGTGGAGAGATCAGATTCTGATGCTCATGAGTAGTAAAAATCTTCATTTAAAATATCATTGTCACATATAAGTTTGTGTACAGTATGAAAATAATTTCAGTATATATTTAGTGATAAAAATGTAAACCATGTTAACGTGTAAACCGTGTTATTGTCTTGATCTTGTTTTTTTGTTTGAAATAAGCAGTTGCCACACTGATATTGATGTATAAGATTGCCTCATTTACTGATTAAATCTGAAATAGGTCATTTTGTTGAGTTTAGTCCATGGCAGTTTTTATGTTTTTTTCCCAGTGATAATTTCTTAAGACTGGTTTTTTTTAGATGTGGCACATAATGTAAGAGATAAAAATGATGTAAATAGAGAAAACTGAGTTAGTGTAACTTAACATCTCAGAAAAGGCAATGGCACCCCACTCCAGTACTCTTGCCTGGAAAATCCCATGGATGGAGGAACCTCGTAGGCTGCAGTCCACGGGGTCGCTAAGAGTTGGACACGACTGAGCTACTTCACTTTCACTTTTCACTTTCATGCATTGGAGAAGGAAATGGCAACCCACTCCAGTGTTCTTGCTTGGAGAATCCCAGGGACGGGGGAGCCTGGTGGGTTGCCATCTATGGGGTCATACAGAGTTGGACACGACTGAAGTGACTTAGCAGCAGCAACTTAATATCTAGAACTGGTATTGCAAGCTTTCAGGAAGTTTCCTCTGATCTCATTATTTTTGACAGTTTTTGTTATAGGATCAGAAATTCATTTCTTTCTATTTTAAATTTTTACTTATTTTTTGCTGTGCTGGGTCTTTGTTGCTGCAAGGGATTTTCTCTATTTGTGGCAAGTGGGGGCTACTCTCTTGACAGCTTTTGATTGGGAGACTTGAATGAAACTAGAAGTGGTGTCTAATGGTTTTAAATTATTTTATCACGTTTAGGTAAAGGAAGATAAAGTTTCTTGAGAATATCTCTAGTTGTGCACGTTTCTTTACAGGCATAGGGCCCGGGGTCCCAGAGTGCGAGGCCAGAACTGTTTTCACTCGTGATTGTTTGCACTCTGCAGTGGTGGGTGGTGCTGTTCCTTTAAGCTTCACGAAGCCTTGACCCTTGAGCACACACGGTGTACCATCTCGTGTGCTGGGGCAGGAGGCGCTGGCGGTTGTCCTCAGGGAGCATCGAGCAGCCACCTCCCCCTTGAGCACCACTGTTACTGGAAGCATGGCAACGGGCTCCTGGCTGCTCAGTGTCTGGCCGATGTTTTCTCTGGAATAGAGAGCGGGCCTGTCACTTCAGGAACACATCTGAGAATCTTTGCTGCCAGTGAACCAGTATCTCCAGATGAGCAGTACATTGTGTTCTTAAACCGAGTGTAAGATAAATCCAGCAGATTATACTGTAATAAAGTGCATAAACTTCCCTGATGGGGACTCACACTCCACATTGTAACTAACCTTTAAGAAACTACTGCTTCAGTTTTGGAGTAGTATCAAAGCAAACCCTAGTTTCCTAGAAAAACTATGAAGTCTGCCTCCCTTTTCTAGTCACAGCCCAGAAGTCTGTTGCAGATGCAAAATGTGAACAGCACCACTTGCCTGAGGTTGTTTATTTGGAATATATCCTTAGTTTTCCTAAAAGTATGTCATTTGTTAACATGTCATGGGTTCAGTGTTTTTAAATAAAATGATAAGTATTTAAAGAGTGAAAAGTAAAAGTGTTAGTTGATCAGTCCTGTTGACTTTTTGCAACCCCATGGATTGTAGCCCGGCAGGCTGCTCTGTCCAGGGGATTTTCCAGGCAAGAATACTGGAGTGGGTTGCTATGCCCTCTACCAGGGGGTCTTCCCAACCCAGGGATTGAACTTGGGTCTTCCTCATTGCAGGCAGATTCTTTACTATCTGAGCCACCAGGGAAGCTAAGTTTTAACAAGATAAATACTGGTAAATACGACCCACAATAACAGAAGCTCTGTGGGAATCCTCAGGACTTTTTAAGGGTATAAGGACTCCCGAAACAGGAACTGCTGACCTAGAAAATGGACATTGGCTGCAAAAGTGAAAGAATTGTGGCTTCTTTTCATGATTTTGCAGTAAAATGACGGCAGTGCCGTGGAGGATTATAAGGAGACACTGAGGGCATCAGTGGTAGAGAGGGTTTCTTTGAGCTCAAGTTTGTTTCTCGTTGTCACATTTGCAGAATGAAGCACTGTCCTTAGAAGAAACACGGGTTCGAGTAGTGCAAGTACTTGGCCGTCTCGGGGGACAGATCAACAAAAACCTGCTAACAGGTGATGTTTCCTGAAAGTAACTCAACCCCTGAGACATGCAGGCCCCTCAGCTGAATGCACACAGGTCACAGTGTCTTCTGATACTTCCTCCCATGTGTCATTTATGTCTTTCAAGTAAGATTTTGAAGAACTGTATTTTGTCTAATGGAGTGAATGCTTCCGCCATGCCCTGAAGCCTGTGGGTTCCTATCTTCAGGGTCTGGCATTTGTTCATTTTTTAAGCAGAGTCTAGCTGGATAGGCTTTTATGTTAAACATCGTGTCAGGAATTCAGAGTTATCTATTTGAATACTAATATTCTTAATATTTGGATATTTTTAGGTTGTTTTTGATCAGAATTAGTGTTTTTTGATGAGTAAAAATTTGTATTTTTAGCTTTAAAATTTCATCCTAAATGTACCGGTGATTTTGGCATTTCAGTGGTTAGAACGTATATTAGAAAAATACGTGTTATAAAGAGGAATTATTTAATGAAAGTATTGTTCATTTATCATTTTTTCACAGAAGAGTAACTTAAATTGAAAATTAAACATTCCAGACTATTAGGCTTGTTTAAAAATAATCTGACTTTCAGTCAAATTAGAAGCAGTGTGTGGTGGTTTCTGATGTTGCTGCCGCGTGTGTGTGATGAACAGGGCAGGAGGGGGTGGGCCAGGGCCGTCCTGGTGAGGGGAGGAGGGGCTGACTGGCATCTCCCCTACAGCAGCGTCCCCCGAGGAGCGGGCCAGGGGCTGTGTGGCGTGGGACCGAGAGAGGAGGCTCAGCTTCGCAGTGCCCTTCATGGACATGAAACCCGTCATTCACCTGGACCTGTTCCTGCCGCGTGTCACAGAACTGGCGCTCTCGGCGGGTGACAGACATACCAAGGTACTCACTCGTCCTTCGCCATGGTCAGCCATGTGCTCCATAGGAGACGTGTGCTGTGTTTCATGGGCTTTGTGTTTTCTCTAGCTTAGTGATGGGGAAACTGCTCAGTTATCAGAAGTTGGTATCCTTCGAAAATGGAAATTAAACCTAAAGAGTCTGAATAGATGATAAAACATTAACCCACTAGAATTCTTCATCATAGACAATACAGGGCACAGGGGGTTGAGAAGGGATTTTTTAGTCTGTGCTCGATTCTCTATTCAACTTGGGAGAGTCAAAGCAGATGATCTCAAGGTTTTCTATTAATTTGTACATTTCCACATTTTGTTCATTAAAAATAGATTTTCAGGAAGTAACAGTTAAGGCGTGCTCACAAATGGAGCAGTGTTCTGTGATAACGGCACCGTGGGACTGTCTCTTATGAATGTGTTAGTCCCAGGGATCTTTTACGTCTCTGTTCTCAGCTCTTGGCTCCAGAGCAGAGTGAACAGAAGCGTTAATCTTATACAACAGGAAGTATTGCTTAACGTTAGTTCATATATGGGTGGGATACTTTTCTGCTGCACAGGTTTTCCTTTTTAAAAGGGCTGTGTTCTGTAGCATTTCAAAATGCTCTTGACCTTTGTTGGACCCCTGGCCTGTTTCAGGTTGCGGCCTGTGAACTTCTGCACAGTGTGGTTATGTTTATGCTGGGAAAAGCCACTCAGATGCCTGATGGTGGCCAGGGCCCCCCACCCATGTACCAGCTCTATAAGCGCACATTTCCTGTGCTGCTTCGACTGGCGTGTGACGTAGACCAGGTCAGTGCATGACTGTGAATTTGAAACAGTTATAGAATTTGGAAAAATGTCGCATCGGGTCCAACGATCATCTCAGTTTGTTGCATGTTGGGACGCCTCTTAACATCCTTGAAACCTGCTGCTTGGTGTTGCCCTCCCACCTCTGGATAGGACCTGGGACTCAGGACTTCTCAAAGCGCCCGCAGTCCCTAAACATGTGCCACAGGGTTTGGAAAGAGTCCCTGCTGTGGCACCTGAGGCTGTGTGTGCCGTTTGCCCTGTGAGGTCAGCACTCATGGTCTTGCACAGAAGGGAGATGGGAGAAGCCATGGCCAGCACTCAGAGGGCTCGGAGACACTGGCAGGGTGCTCTTTCCTTGTGATTTTTCCAGTGATTTTGAATGTTAATGGTGGTTACGTTCAAAACCTACATTGGATGTAGGATTATAGACAGATGGTTTTCTACATTTTCTATAAGGAATATTTGTGTACATATATATAATTTATGTACTAGGAATGCAAAATAATTTTTTTGGAAACAAAAAGTAACCCTTTAAGACCAGGTTAATTTCCAAACTGAAAGGTAAGACTCTTTTACTTTGATATAGTCTAAAATTGTTTCAAGTTTAGGAAGATAATTTTCAGAGAAATATCTGGGTACAAGAGGACCTGTTTAGCCTGAGCCCCAAGACATGCACGTGAGTTTTGATGTGCTGTGTGTACCAAGTGCTTCCTTCTAGAGCACAGTATCACTTGGGAAGTAAAATTCCCTGGACTGTGTGGGGCACCTGTGGGGTTAGCCTGTAAGACACAGAGGAGAGAGATCTGAACATGGAGGATGTTCGCCTTCACTTGGACTGTGAGTATTTACTCCTCATAGAGAAGGAGGACTAGCCGCATAACCACATGTCTCAGGAGATTGGTCTGATCCAAAAGGACACTGCAGCTTCTCCTCAGGCCTGGACTGTGAAACCCAGAGACCAGCAGGTTGCCTGGGTCCTGGAGAGACTGTGTCTACGTTTGAGCTGCTTAGGGTGAGAACCTGGGATGCCACAGAGTGAAGACTTGCCTCCCTTTTTCTGGCCGGGGAGGGGGCCGTGCCTCTTGTGTGATGTGTGTGGAAATGTGTCCGCGGAGGACGTGGGAACGGACCGCGTCCTGTGCACGCTCAGGGCCAAGTTAATAGGATGGGTGTGGGAAGCCTTCGCTGCCAACCCTGATTGCCCTGCTTAGGAGAGGAACAGTGACTCCTGGGACACATGATTTTTTTTGCAGGCCTCTTAGGCGGGGAGAAGTTAGATCATGTTCATCACAGAATTTAGCTGGAGAAGGACACTGGTATAACCACAGTAGTGGTATTGCTTAATTTTGCTTCTGTCATAGAAATGGAACTTTCTCTGCTATAAGATGAGCATGAAGGAAGTGAACTGTGATGGTCTTGCTCTTCCAGGTGACAAGGCAGCTGTATGAACCTTTGGTCATGCAGCTGATTCACTGGTTCACCAACAACAAGAAGTTTGAGAGTCAGGACACGGTTGCCCTGCTGGAGGCAATACTGGTGAGTGTGATCCCCTCCTGCCATTCCTGTTGACTGGCTTGTGTGGTCAGTGTTCAGGACCTTAAGCTGCCCACCAGGGTGTCACGGTGTAGCGTCTCGCTAGATCCATCATCTTTTTCTTTTGTTTTAGATAATCGGTGAGATACCATTTAATGAACATGGTGCCATATTTATTATCTTAAGTGATACTTTTAAATAGCTGCATGCAAACAGATTTTTTTGCTTTGTTTTGGGAGGATAACTATAAATTTGACAAACTTCATCTACTTTGAGGGACTGTGTGTGTGTGTTTTTAGGGTAGAAAGGGTGAACAAGAATGTTCCTGGACTTTTATCAGAGTTGCAGTATCCTCTTGTTTTTAAAAACATGTCTATGGTATTATAGTTAAGAGTAAAAGGAATTATTTGAGCTTGTCCCATTTTCTCCTGCACTCAGATTTAGTTCCTCAAAACCCCTAAAAATCTTAGCTCAGCATTTACATACAAGTGTCCTGAGCCACTGGAGGTGGCATTGTTGGGCTGTGGTCTCTTGCTCACTGAGGCAGAAGGCAGTGGTCAGCTAAAGCCTTACTGTGTTTCCACACTTATTTTATTTTCTTTTTCTGAACTTGTACAAATAACTACATGTGATTTCTTTAAATGTCATATTAAGTGATTTTTACCTATTATATCAACCCATACTTTTGTTTTCTCATATGCTGACTTTGAAGTCAAAATCCCCAGTTGAACTCATAGCACATTTGTCCAAATGAACATCCTTTAGTTCTGTGTTTTTGAAACTTGGTTTCTTTGAGTCTCTGTGTCACTCTCTGCTGAGTGAGTAGCGTCATCGCGTGGAGGGCTGCCGACTGCTCCTGCTGGCCCAGGCCAGTCCTGGCGTCACTGCCAACTGTGTCGTTACCGGGCTCCTTTTGCTCTCAGAGGCCCCTGATGAGAGGTCATATGTGGGTGGTGGGCGTTGGTGAGCACGTGCAGTTAGGATGGTGGCGTCAGTACAGCTGTGGTTTACTTCCAGCAGGGTCTGGTGGTGGAGCTGCCTGTGACAGATCCAGTTAGTTCAGTTTCACTTGTGGATATTTCAAGCAGACGGATTTATTCTGCTGTTTCTATAGTCACTATCTTAGTTGATCACTGAAGGCAGTTTAAGTCAGGGTGAGGATAGAAATGCAATGCAAGCTGGTGGTGGAGGTGCGAGCTGGTTCTGGAGGTGCGAGCTGGTTGTGGAGGTGTGAGCTGGTGATGGAGGTGAGAACTGATTGTGGAGAGGAGAGCTGGTACGGGCTCAGGCACCCATGTGTCTCTCCTGTCCGCGCCTCTGTCATTTCTGCTGTGTGACCATCACCTCCTTGACTCTGGTTGGCACTGTGATCAGAGATTTTGTGTATGGCAGGGAACCAGTTGTGTTAGAATTCTCTTATTTCATTTTCTGAGTACTTTTCTCAAGTTAAACTTCTCCTTCATGGATCAAAGAGGGAAACAAACACTCGAGTTTCCTAGGCAGTTTTTTCTAGGTGTTCAGAGACCGTGGGCTTCGGTGGTGGCTCAGCTGGTAAAGAATCTCCCTGCAACATGAGAGACCTGGGTTCAATCCCTGGGTTGGGAAGATCCCCTGGAGAAGGGAATGGCTACGCACTCTGTTATTCTGGCCTGCATAATTCCATGGACTGTATAATCCGTGGGGTCGCAAAGAGTCGGACATGACTGAGCAACTTTCACTTCACTTTCAGAGACCATACCATTGTGGAGCATGCTCCAACAGAAAGTTATATTTTCAGAACCGCATCTGTCATTTTTCTTTGTGTAGCATTTCAGTTTCCTTGAGATTTGCAAGGTCTTTTCTTCATCCTCAATAGATAAACATCCCAGGTGCTTTTACAGGTAGAATCAGCAGCAGAAGGTTTCAGGATGCAGCCACTGTGTTTGTTCAGGGAACGAGAGACTGCTTTGTTGATGTATAATTAAAGTATTCTCTCTCTTCTTAAATGTTTCAGCTTCTTAGTCTGTGTAAAAGAGAGTTTTATTTTGTCGAAGGAATTTGTTATTAGAGTCTAGATGCTTCCTGCGAAGCCCCTTGACTAGTGTCTATTTGTTCCTGAATTGAGCTCTAAATTCATTCCCATAAATTACTCCAGTTATGTTCAGGGTACTCAACTGTCATTTTATGCTTTGTTTCAGGATGGAATTGTGGACCCTGTGGACAGCACTTTAAGAGATTTTTGTGGTCGGTGTATTCGGGAATTCCTCAAATGGTCCATTAAGCAGACAACGCCGCAGCAGCAGGAGAACAGTCCAGTAAACACCAAGTCGCTCTTCAAGCGACTGTACAGCTTTGCACTTCACCCCAATGCATTCAAGAGGCTGGGAGCATCGCTTGCTTTTAATAATATCTACAGGGAGTTCAGGTGCGTGAGTTCCCTGTCTGGGGTACGAGGGCAGGGCAGGGGGACGGCACAGGGAGAGTAATACTATTTACAGGGAGTTCAGGAGTCCCATGCTGGGAAGAGTGTAAAGGTTCTTTCCAGTAGTGATTTTGTGAAGTGACTTGCTGTTTATGCATCCATGTAATCATGTATCAAGCACTTAGTGAGTGAAGTTGCTCAGTCGTGTCCAGCTCTTTGTGACCCTGTGGGCTATAGCCCACCAGGCTCCTCCATCCATGGGATTCTCCAGGCAAGAATACTGGAGTGGGTTGCCATTTCCTTCTCCAGGGGATCTTCCTGACCCAGGGCTCAAACCCAGGTCTCCTGCAATGCAGGCAGATGCTTTAACCCCTGAGCCACCCTATATTCTGGACGCTGTACTGTTTTCTGAGGATTAAATAATGAATTAAAATGCTGTTTGCGTTCAAGAAGAGGCTCAGAAAGTGTTGAGAACTACATTCAGGCTTAATAAACACAGCCTGGAGAGTGTAGCAAGAGACGTCATAAGAGACTTGTGAAGCACGGAAAGGAGCCTGGCACAGGGTGAGTAGGTGACACGGGGAGTGAGACTGGAGCCGTGTGGAAAGGCCCAGGTGCAGGTCAGAGGGACATGCAGAGATAAGAGACGGACGGGGCTCTGAGGAGACACGTTTTCTCTTCCTTGCTGTGGGGATTGAGGTGCAGATGCGAGTGAAGTGAGGCTGGCCACGGGCCTCTCTGTAGAGCTAAGATCTGAAGGCCACGGCCAGGCCCAGAGTCGTGGGAGCAGGGAGCACGGTTGAACTTGTCCTGAAGCTCACCTGCCAGCAGGTGAGTGGGGAGTGGTCTGAGTGCCAGGACACCGGGGAAGAGGCTGTTTCATGGTCCATGGAAAGGATAGTCCCTGACCTCAGGTCATGGTGATGCTGGTCTGTTCCTTCGTTGAGCATCGGTTGCTAAGACAGACTGCAAGTGCCAGACTCTGTGCCAGATGTGGAAGGTACAAAGATGCAGCTCTTCGTGATGGTTGCATTTAAAAAAGAGAGGCAGGTGATAGTCACATAGATAAAGGTAAAATTTGTAGCTGAAATCAATGCTTTTAGTAGTAGTATAAGGGATTCCCTGGTGGCCCAGTGGTTAGGACTCCATGCTTCCATTGGTGAGGGCTCAGGTTTGACCCCTGGTTGGGAAACCATGGTCTCATGAGCTATGCTATGCAGAGGAAAAAAAATAAAAATTACGTAGTGGTACATGATTACTAAAGGATCTTATAACAAATAGTCAGACCTCATTTAGTCAGAATAGCTTCTCTCAGGAAATGGCACTTAGATAATGACGAGGGAGCAGTTGTTAAAATAAGAGAGATGATGGATGGATGGGGGAGGTAGGTGGGTGGTAAGTAGATAGATTGTAGATGGATGGATGGTAGATGGAGATATGATGGATGGGTGGACTGATGGATGTCTGTATCTGCATGTGGGGGCATGTTCACATTTGTATGAGAATTGACTGGAATTTGAAGTCATTGTTAATTTTTTAGTTGAGGTGGAGTTGATGTAAAATGTTAGGTGTACAGTGTGATTCAGTTTTTAAAGGTTATGCTTCATTTGGTGGCTCAGAGGTTAAAGAATCTGCCTTGCAATGTAGGAGACTTGGGTTCGATCCCTGGGTCGGGAAGATCCCCTGAAGAAGGAAATGGCAACCCACTCCAGTATTCTTGCCTGGAGAATCCCATGGACAGAGGAGCCTGGTGGGCTACAGTCCACGGGGTCGCAAAGAGTCGGACATGACTGAGCGACTTCACTTTCACTTTCACTATAGTTATGATAAAATATTGGCTATATTCCGGTATTGTACATTGCTTATCTGTGTTGTACATAGCAGTTTGTGTCTTGAATTCCTCTACCTGTTTTGCCCCTCCTCCTTCCCTCTCTGGTAGTCACTGGTTTGTTCTTTATATCTGTGAGTCTGTTTCTGTTTTGTTATGTACATATGTTTGTTTTATTTTTTAGAGAGTCCCCATATAAGTGATATTATGTGATATTTGTCTTTGATCTGTTTCCTTAAGCATAAAACTCTCTAGGTCCAGCCATACAGCTGTAAATAGCATTATTTCATTCTTTTTTTATGCTGTGTAATAGTCCATGGTCTGTATACGCATCTTGCTCATCCTTTTATCTGTCAGTGGAAACTTAGGCTGTCTTTGTCTTGGCTGTTGTGATTCGTGCTGCTGTGAGCATTGGGGTACCTTTGTCTTACCGAATTACGGTTTTCTCAGGTATATGCCCAGGAGTGGAGTTGCTGGGTTGCCTGGTAGTTGTAGTTTTAATGTTTCGAGGAACCTCCATGCTATTTCCGTGGTGGCTGCGCTAGTTTACATTTCCACCAGCAGTGCCCAAGGGCCCCCTTTCCCCACATCCTCAGCAGTACTCGTTATTTCTGATCTTTTTGGTGATAGTTATCTGACAGGGGGGAGATGATATGTCCCTGTGGTTTTGATTGAATTTCCCAGATGCTTAATGATGTTGATCGTCTTTTCATGTTCCTGTTGGCCGTCTGTGTGTCTCCTTTGGTGAAGTGTCTGTTCAGGTCTTCTGCCTATTTTTAAATGGACTGCTTTTTGATACTGAGGTGTCTGTGTATTTTGTATACTAACCCCATATGTATCATATCATTTGCAGATGTTTTCTCCTGTTGTGTAGGTTGTCATTTTATCTTATTGATGGCTTCCTTTGCTGTGCAGAAGCTTAAGTTTAATTAGGCCCCATTTGTTTCTTTTTGCTTTTGTTTCCTTTGCTTTAGGAGACAGATACAAGAAAATATTGCTACAATTTATGTCAAGGTGTATTCTGCCTGTATTTTCTTCTGGGAGTTTTATGTTTTACAGTCTTATATATGACTGCATTTACAGTCACATATGTAGTCTTTAAAGTCTGTTAAAGACCTTACGTATAGGTATTTAATTCATTTTGTGTTTTTTTTTTAATACATTGTTAGAGAATGAACTGATTTCATTTTCTGTATGTAGCGGTTCAGTTTGCGCAACAGCATTTATTGAAGACCCTGTCTTTTCTGCATGTATATTCTTGCCTCTTTGTCATAGATTGACTGACCATAACTGGATGGTTTTATTTCTGGGCTCTCTACTGTGTTCTGTTTATCTATCCATCTGTTTTTGTGCCAGTCTCAGGCCATTTTGCTTACAGTATAGTCTGAACTCAGGGAATGTGATTCCTACAGTTCTGTTATTCTTTCTCAAGATTGTCTCAGCTATTTGGGGTCTTCTATATTTCCATACAAAATTTAAAATTATTTGTCTAGTTCTGAGAAAAATGCCCTTGGTATTTTGATAAGTTTTTTTTTTCCTTTTAGTTTTTTAAGTTGTGAAACCTATCTGTACATAAGAATGTTTAAAACGTATGGCCACACCACACGGTGCGTGGGATATTAGTTCCCCAGTCAGGAATCAGACCTGCACCTCGTGCAGTGGAACCTCGGATTCTGAACCACTGGACTACCAGGAAAGTCCACAGATGACATGATAGTTTGCATAGAGAACCCTAAAGACTCCACCAATAAAACTGCTAGAACTGATAAACTCAGTACAGTTGCAGAATACAAAATCAGTACAGAAAAATCTGTACACATACTCATAATGAACAATCAGAAAATAAAATTAAGAAAGCAGTCTCATTTACAGCTGTATCAAAAGGAGTAAAATGCCTCGGAATAAATTTAACCAAGGGGGTGAAAGACCTGTACACTGACAACTGTAAGACACTGATGACAGAAATTGAAGAAGACACCAATAGATAGGAGGCTGTTCTGTGCTCCCAGATTGGAAGAATTAATATTGTTAAAATTTCCATACATCCCACACAAGTCGCGAGATGCAGTGCTGTCTCTATCCAAATCTTAATGGCTGTTTGCACAGAAATAGGACCAGCAATCCTAATATGTGTGGGGAGCCACCAAGACCCCGAATAGCTGAAGCAGTTCTGGAGGAGAGCCAGGCTGGAAGCATCCCCTGGGTCTCGAGACTCGTCCAGCCTTCTCTCTGCCCTGACTTGCCTCTGGCCATGTGTGCTCCTCTCGCCCACCCGTTTGCAACTCACCCCTCCCCATCCGCCCCTCCCCTCTCTGTTCTGGTGAGACCTTGTTTCCTTTACCCTGTTGCTGTCTTTCTCGGATACCTGGGTTTGCTGGGCTGCATTCCAAGTGGCTCTGAGAGAAGATGCCGAGGGAGCTGTGTTGGGGGTGTCGTGTGTTGGATGATATGAATACAGGCTTGTACGCTTCCTTCCTGCTTGCTCCGGGGCCTTTCTGGAGATCTTTCTTTGGGGGGCACGTTTTTAGAGTATCATTTGTCTTGTCATTTCTCTTCTCACTACTTTAAATGGATTTGGTTTTTGTCTTACTGTCTTTTGTTTAGGATAAAACTACTGTAGTCACCCTGGCCCTCTGAGATTGACTCCAGCTCTGGCAGTTTGACCACACGATGCTGTTCAGGGGAACCTCTTCTTCCCGCTCTGACACCCATGTTCCATCCTGCCTCACGCCTTTGCCCACAGCCTGTATTTTCAGTGTCAAATCTGGGTGTGTGACAGGCTGTGCGTGTGGAAGATGAGGGGCCTGTGGAACCACAAGAGGCTTCTGGGATCCCCTTCTGGGATTCAAATTAAAACAAAATTAGGGTAATATTCCTGCCAAACCAGACAGCAATGTGCAGTCTTGTCCTGATGCCCCCATCCTCTAGCCCTGCTGGTTCCTCACTCTGGTCCCTCACTCTCGTCCTCACCGTGGTCCTCACTCTGGTCCTCACTCTGGTCCTCACCCTGGTCCTCACTCTGGTCCTCACTCTGGTCCTCACTCTTGTTCCTCACTCTCGTCCTCGCTCTTGTCCTCACTCTGGTCCTCACTCTGGTCCCTCACTCTGGTTCTCACTCTGATCATCACTCTCGTCCTAACTCTGGTCCTCACTCTCGTCCTCACTCTGACCCTCACCCTGGTCCTCACCCTGGTCCTCACCGTGGTCCTCACTCTGGTCCTCACTCTGGTCCCTCACTCTCGTCCTCGCTCTGGTCCTCGCTCTGGTCGTCACTCTCGTCCTCACTCTGGTCCTCACTCTCGTCCTCACTCTGGTCCTCACTCTCGTCCTCACTGTGGTTCCTCACTCTGGTCGCTCACTCTGATCCTCACACTTGTCTTCACCCTGGTTCTCACTCTGATCCCTCACTCTCGTCCCTCACTCTGGTCCTCACTGTGGTTCCTCACTCTGGTCGCTCACTCTGATCCTCAC
>SJYQ01004521.1:32977-44773 GCA_006410935.1 Redunca redunca
CTGGTCCTCACTCTCGTCCTCACTCTGGTCCTCACTCTGGTCCTCACCCTGGTCCTCACCCTGGTCCTCACTGTGGTCCTCACTCTCGTCCTCACTCTGACCCTCACCCTGGTCCTCACCCAGGTCCTCACCCTGGTCCTCACTGTGGTCCTCACCCTGGTCCTCACTGTGGTCCTCACCCTGGTCCTCACTGTGGTCCTCACTCTGTTCCCTCACTCTCGTCCTCACTCTGGTCCTCACTCTGGTCCTCACTCTCGTCCCTCACTCTGGTCCTCACCCTGGTCCTCACTCTGGTCGCTCACTCTGATCCTCACTCTGGTCCTCACCCTGGTCCTCACTCTGGTCGTCACTCTCGTCCTCACTCTGGTCCTCACTCTCGTCCTCACTGTGGTTCCTCACTCTGGTCGCTCACTCTGATCCTCACACTTGTCTTCACCCTGGTCCTCACTCTGATCCCTCACTCTCGTCCCTCACTCTGGTCCTCACTCTCATCTTCATTCTCATCCTCACTGTGGTTCCTCACTCTGGTCGCTCACTCTGATCCTCACACTCGTCCTCACCCTGGTCCTCACTGTGGTTCCCCCTTCCCAGAGTGGGGAGTGGTGCCTGTGCACTTGGTCACAAGCTGGAATACCCATGAGACTGTGTGCCTCTGCCTGGCAGTGTGTACACAGTCATTCCCTGTCCTGTGTCAGAGGAACAGATTTTCCAGGGGGAGGCTGACCTGTGCCCTGACCCCCCTGAAGTCTGCTCACTGAATCTTCCAAAGATGTTGGTGGTCCGTGTAAATGTTACATGTGGTGGGTACGCCTGTGAAAGGCCCAGAGATGACTGCTGGTGTTGACTTGTTTTTGGATGGGTAGAGAGCTTTTGAAGTTGCTTTAAAAGAATGAATGTAGGACTGGATCTTCTTTTCTGCTACATGTAATGTTGGGGAGATGCAGGGAGTGTGGTCAGAACAGTGGTTCAAGGTCCTGTGCTGTGAGCAGGTCCACAGGTGGAGGAGGGTGCTTGTCATGAAAGGCCACGTCTCTTGGGTCTGTTCTTGGCCAAGTTTTCTTCTTTGAGATGTGCTAGGTTGTTTTCTTTGTAGAGTATTTGAGCCGTTTCTAAAGACAGATTCAATTCAAGTGTGTTCTGTCTGGTAGCACTGCTGTGTCCCTGTTCGTGGCTGTTTTCCAATTCTCAGATGACACTCGTGTTCTCTGTTGCAGAGAGGAGGAGGCTCTGGTGGAACAGTTTGTGTTTGAAGCCCTGGTCACGTACATGGAAAGCCTGGCCTTAGCGCACACAGACGAGCGGTCTTTGGGTAGGTCCATTCGGGCTTTCTGTGCGTGCTGGCCTGCACAGCTCGCCAGCTTGTCCACGAAGGGTGGGGCCAAGGCCACTCCCTTGTGAGGCGCTGTCTTCTCTCGTCTCCTGTTTAGGGTGATGAGTGAAGCAAGGACGGGCCCCTCACAGCCTCTAACCCAGTTTATACAAGAGGTGTTTGTACCCCCACCCCTAAGACTCACCGTGTCCCCTGGCGGCCACTCAGGTTGACCCTGGTCATGTGGGGCCCTGCCCGGGGCAGGCGGGGCAGTTTTACAGTGAAGCCCCAGTGAAGCCAGCCGGCTGCCATGGTGACTCAGCTGGTGGAAACGCACAGCTGGTGCAGGGCAGACCGTGGACCTGATAGGCTCAGAGAGGAGGACAGTGTCTCTGAACTCACTAACTGTGGTCTGGAAGGTAGGAAATCGCTTTCCCAACAAGACTGTGATGAAGCTGTTGTGGTGGTCATGAAGACAGGTTAAAATAGTAGGCCAGACATAGGCTGCCTTCTGTCTGGAGCTGTCAGGGTCATCCTCAGTTTCCTAAGACTTCTTGGTGATCCCTTACTAGTTCTGCCTGGGAGTCTGGCCCAGGGTTCTGGCGTGCCTCTCACATGTGGAGACCCCCGCCCTCACCAGGGAGGTGCCTGTTTTTAACAGACACATGGAGCCCTGTTGTCCTCCATGTTGATAGCCCTACTAATGAGTAAAAACATCTAAAATTCAGTCCTGCCAGCATTACATTAAAATTGCTTCATCTTGACGTCATATACAGGTGACTTTTCTCAACAGGAGAAATTTGACTCTTAAAAATCACTGTCAGGTAAAAAGTGTAGAGAGAAAATGCTTTCTTGGTAACAGGTGAGGCCTCTTTCCTAACTACCCTAGATGCCTGTGGATGCTTTCACCGTTTTACTTCTGTTCTGCAATGCTGTATTATCAACTGTAACAGAGTTTAACCTACAGCAGAGAAGGAGGGTCAGGGAGCTCCCCCGAGATGACGGCCTGCAGTGGGGGTGCGTGGGCTCTGGCCAGCTTGGTGGGGCCTGCGTCCCACCCGGAACTGAGGCTGCCTGGCTGGCGGGGCTGTTGTGGCGCTCTGTGTGAGTGCACACCATGCTGACCTGCGGTTTCTTAAACACGGGTTTTGGTTGTAGACATGCAGTGTTGTATTTTATAAAATCACCCATTTAATTACAAACCTTGGCCAGGAAGCCTAGTACTGCTGTGTTGATGACTATCAGCTGCGAATCTCCCTGGCGATGTCTGTGTGTTGAGAGCAGGTACGGTTCAGCAGTGCTGCGATGCTGTCGACCACCTGGGGCGCATCATTGAGAAGAAGCATGTTTCCTTAAACAAAGCCAAAAAGCGACGCTGTCCCCGGTAGGTGATGTTGCTTCCTTTCTCTTTCTCTTCCCTTTTTTTCCCCCTAAATAAAACTAATTCTTAGTCAACACATGTTTAATATCTGGGAGGAATTTATAAAAGTATAAAAGTCAGTTTTCTAAAGTCATTTAAAAGCTGTATGTTTAAAAGTGCTTCATTTAAGGTGTAATCTTGGTTGGGGTGGTAGATGCATTTTAGAGTCATTGTTGGAGCTGAGATATGTCTGCACTGAATACAGCTCTGATGTGGAATTCTTTGACATGCTATGGAGTAGGTTTGGAATGCAAGAACCAAAATATTAGAACAGTAGGATTTTGAGAGACATGAAGTTACAGGATTTTGAAATGAAGTCCTTCAAAACCAAGGCTGGCTCATCGCCCAGTGATTTTCTGTCTTTACTCCCATTTCCATCCTGCCAGGCCCCATTCTCAGACGGGGTCAGAGTGTGCCATGCCCCCTCTCCCCCAGGTCTATGCACGGGCCTGAGGAGCCCTGGCATGTGCTAACACTCTGCAGAGGCATAGCCTGTGGACTGGACATTGATTCTCCCTCTGTTGTTTTAAAATCAATTCTCCCCTAACCTGGGCATGGCATCCCTCCGGGTTGCTCATGCTCACTCTTGAGCAACAGGATTACTTTGAGGTCTGGTGACAGCCTGGGTCGCTGGGCCCTGCCCTGGAATTGGCCTTCATAGGTTTTCAAGGCGCTGAGAATTTGCCTTTCTGCCGAGTTTACAGATGACACTGACGAAGCTGGTCCAGGGAGCACAACTTGAGAAGCTCTGCTTCACATCCTTAACCCCTTTTGTTTTAAATTGCACTTAACAGGAAACATGAAAATATGTGGTACTGTTCTTTTAAGAAATGCTTTTTAATTTTTCCCTCAATTAAAAAAAGGCAATGAGCATTTAGGATCTATTTCACCTGTGACATTTTGATTGTATTCTAATGATAATACATTAAAAATAAATTGAATGCCTTTTAATGAGGTTTCTACATGTATTAAGGAAGCAAAATTAAATTTATGGTTTATGGACTATGGGGTTGGCTAAATGCTGAATGTTGGGGCAAATACTGAATGCAGTATGTTCTTCATACAGAGGCTTCCCACCTGTGGCGTCCTTGTGCCTGTCGGACGTGGTCCAGTGGCTTTTCACCAACTGCGGGAGGCCCCAGATGGAATGTCGACACAAGTCCATAGAACTCTTCTATAAGCTTGTTCCTTTGTTGCCAGGTATGGCGATCATTGTGCCCGATAAGTGTCTTTTACCAGTAGTCTAGAGATGTACTTATATAAAATGTGATCTTTCCATTTAGAGAAATGTAACATGCCTCTAACAAAAAGTATGTTCAATAATCATTTCAGATCATTTGTGTGACAGCTGATAATTATGGCTACAGAGTTCTCAAAGATTTATAGAAGGGAAAATGCTGTTTTGATGTTAGATGAAACAGAGGAAGTAAATTTAGGATTTCTTAGTATCTTTTATTTTCTTCTACAGCATTTTTGCTTTTCTATTCCACTTAAAAGAAGGAAGAGTTGGATGACCATGGTAGTTGTTAATGTGATATTCAATTAAGATTTAAGAAATCTTATTAATAGATAATGAAGTAATGTAGTTGTTTTATTTTGACATGTAAATTAATAAGGAATTCCAGACTCCCAAGTCTGAATGATCTCAGATCTTTGTGGACCTGTGGTTTTTAGTCGTTACTGTGCTGGACCGTTAAACTGTGCTTAGAGGCTTGAGATCATGTGTCAGTTTCTCAGGAGTGAGTGTCTTGTCTCTCCAGTTAGTCCATCCCCAGGTTTGGTGGCTGAGGCGTGGGGACGCTGGGCTTCACGTGCGCCGGGCGGGAGTCCGGAACCAAGTGGCGCTGTGCCACGTGCATCTGGGTGAGGTGGCGCCCTGCACCACGGCTCCTCAGCCTGTTCTGTTTAGCAAGTGGCGTGGAGGACCACTGTGGGGAACAAGAGGCGAAATGCTTTCCTGTCATTCTGGGAGTTAGAAGGATTGTGCGTTTTGTTACACTGTGGAATATAGTATAAGTCGCTTACTCGTGTCCAACTCTGTGACCCTGTGGGCTGTAGGCTCCTACGTTCATGGGATTTTCCAGGCAAGAATACTGGAGTGGGTTGCCATTTCCTTCTCCAGGGTACTATGAAATACGTGATGTTAAATACTATATAATTTACATATATCATGATTTTAATCATGCTGTATGTTTATATATACTATGTAAACATATATTATGTATTTATCTACTGTACTATAATTTAACATATGTGATAGAGATGTATGTTTGTGCTTTTAATTTTTAGGGAATTGTTTAAAAAGCATTAGTATTTTGTATATGCTTTTAGTTAGCAAAGTTTGTTTCACATGTTTCCATTCTCACAAGGACGTCAGTGCAGAGTGGATGGACGGGGTGGAGGACAGGGCAGAGGTGGGACTGCTTCCTGCAGGCCCCATGCCTGCTAGTGGCGTCGGCGCGGCCACTCTTCCTCCCAGCTGCCTGCTGCAGGCCCTGCTACACTTTGGTGAAATATCAGGGCTCTTACCTCTCAGAATGATCTGTGTTCAGCACTGGACTCTGGGTTCGCCATCTGACTCGTCCTCCTGTGTCCTTCCTCTAGGGGCCCTCTGCCCACTTCAGGGAAATTTAAGGTCCTGCATCCTGCAGAGGTGCCCTGTGCACCAGGCCAGGCACATGGACACCCAGATGCATGGGGTGCGATGAACAGTGCAGGTTTGCTCCCCACCAGGGAATGGTGGTGGAAAGGCCCCGGCTCACGGGGAGTGGGAGCGAGAGACGCCCCCATCTTGTTCCCCTCTAGGCCTGTCCTCCTGGGCCCTTCGTTTCTGCATCTTCTCCGGTGCCACTCTCAGCTAGCACTCGATGTAGAATTTACGTATCTTCTAATTCTTTACCCACTGTTACAGTTTTCTTTGTCTCTTAGTGAAAATAATGGACTGGCAATTTTTCTTTCTAAAACTCTGAAAGCATGGTTCTAATCTTTTCTTATACGGCTTGTGATTGGCATTTTCTGACACAGTAAAAAAACGTTTCTTCTTTTGCATCAGAAATACATTTCTGTTTCAGTCTCTAACTTCATTAGAATCAGAATGACTTGACATGTTTAAAGGCACTGACTTCAGAGCCTACAAAATACACTTTAATGTTCTTTGTTTAATTTAGAAAATAATTAATACCTATTAGAAAAATATCTTTAAAAAGTAGATCATTTAATTCTCTCATTTAATGAACATTCGACTTTGCCACGTGGTAGATGCTCTTCCGAGCACTGTTTCAGATATTAGCTTCTTTAGTTCACGTAATCTTGGCGACAGCCCTGGAGGCGGATGTTGTGTGGGTCACTGGACGAGGACGCAGGCCAGACGGCCGCTCCCCTGGTGCCAGGTGGACAGGCAGGACATTCAGAGGGCCTCACTACTCTTGTGCTTGTTCCTTCAAAAAAGCAATAATGGTTCTCAAGAAAGAGGGCGGGAGGAAGAGTCTGAAGTTTATAGGTAGTGAAACGGTATCCAGTTAGGTTGCTAATGGTTAAAGACACTGAGGAGAATGACTTCTGGTGAATGACTTCTGGTGGAAATAACCTTCATGTCTGTGAGCACAGGGAGTGAGCTGTGAGTGCCACTGTTAGAAAAACACTATCCTGGATCATTTTGGAATTTCATTGCATTGGTAGGTTTGTTTATGTGAGTCTTTTATGGAGGGCTGTATTTGAAATATTGTGATACTGCCCATCTTGTTATGGTCTGATTACATTTTAACCCTACCAGACCTTTTTTTTTTCTTTATTGTTGGGAGAAGCTATTTTTTATTTTCATATAGCGATTACCAAATGATCTTAATCATACGAGAATGACTGATGTGTGTGTTTGAATCCTGTTTCTCTTTTAAGGCAACAGGTCCCCTTCCTCATGGCTGAGAGACCTGGTCCAGAAGGAAGGGATCCCCTTCCTCGTGAGCACCTTCGAGGGCGGAGGAGCCCGGGACCGGCCGGCCGGCCTACTGGCCCAGCCCACCCTCCGCCACCTGCAGGGCCCCTTCAGCCTGCGCGCCACCCTGCAGTGGATGGACACGCTGCTGGCCGCGCTGGAGTGCTACAACACCTTCCTGGATGCGGGCACCCTCGGCGCCGCTGAGGTCCTGGGTGGGTAGAGCCTCCCGGCTCAGCTCCATGGCTCTGCCCGGAGCCAGGCTGGGGACAAGATGGGGCATGTGACTGGGCAGGATCACAGGTGTCATTCTCAGCTCTGCCTGCTCCCTGCGCTCACAGGGTGTGAGGCCCCCTGTCTCCCCGCCCCGGGGTCTGCACCACTCTCTCTCCTTGCTCCCTGGTTCTCCACCCCCGTCCCCCTCATCTTCTGAGCTCCTGGGGTGTGTGTCTGTAGTTTTCTTAGCTCTTCCTGTTCCTGGAGCATTTCTGTTCTAGGCAGTAGTGACGGCACTTGCGGAGGACAGCGGGCGGTGGGAGGTGTGTGCTGAGTGGGCCCTGTCCCCCATGGGGACCTGCATGGTCCACGAGGGCAGGTGCCGCTCTGGAAGGGGCATCCCCAGAGTGGAGCGTGTGCTGGTGGCTGCCAGGTGCGCTCTGCTGTGAGGCTCAGAGCAGCCGCATTTAGTGTCTGGGATTTCTCCCGGGTCCTCGCTTGCGTGGGCCGAACTGCAGACTTGCCCACAGAACAGGTTGGGCTGTTCAAATGATTGAACCGGGGGCCTCTGCTCCAGCTGTGGTGACAGCTGACCTAGGGGACTGCATCCTCCCCCAGTCCTGTCAGAGGTGACAGGGTTAGAAGGACTCAGGTGACCCCGGTCTGCTGCACTCAAGGGCACCTGGGGTTCGAGAATGTGACTCTGACCAAATGTACTCTCAGTTACTTGAATACATAATGACCTGTCCAAAATTAATCAAGTGACCTGACAGGTGGCAATTTGATTAACTTTCCTTAAATCTAATGACACAGAGAACTGGAAGCCCCCACCCGAGAAGGTCTCTCCCAGCCTCCACCTTTGCTCATCTCTCGACTTAGGCACCACTGGGGTCACTTGTCCTTGTCTTTATGCCCAGATGGTGAGCTGCACTCCCATCACAGAGTGGAGAGCTTGTGTCTGTCCTTCTGTGGCAGACGGGGTGGGCCAGGGGAGTGTATCTCAGACTCATGAGTTTTGTGGGAAACCCATCTGGGAGTTGGTCTGAAATTGACTCCATGAAACAGCCAGAGCCCCCTGTTTAAGGCCAGGATGTGTCTCCCCCGCTGCCCCTTTGGAGGACATTTTGGTGGTTTCTTCTTATTTTAAATTGAAAACATTGCTAGAATGAACATCCTCAAAGTGCATATTTGCGGTTCCACTATTATTTCATGAGGATAAAATCTCAGTGCTGGATCAAGGGATATGAGCTTTTAAACCTTTGACAGAAATTGGTGTGCACATTTTTTTAAAGCTTTTAATATGATTGAGCAAATAGCCCTTCAAAAAGATTGTGTTAATTTATGGCCCCGTGGGTAGTGTTTGAGAAGCAGGATCTAACCTTCCACAGGTAAGTTCTTACTGTGTGGGTCTGCAGCTGAATTCTAGGTGGGTTGTGTTTTGAAATGAGAAGAAATAACTGCCCATTTTATTCAGCTTTTATTGAACCTTTAAAAATTTGACTGAAAGTGTATATATCACACCCATACTTAAAGAAGGAATTTTACATTAATCTTAGTGATTTTAGAAGGAAGTGTATGCTGATATTTTACTATCATTTTTTCTAGGTGCTGAAACGAAGTCTTCTCTTTGGGAAGCGGTGGCTTTCTTCTTAGAGAGCATCGCCCTGCAGGACATCACAGCAGCACAAAGGTGCTTTGGCATGGGGACCACAGGTGACAGGCCCAGCCCGCAGGAGGGGGACAGGTACAGCTACAGCAAGTGCACGGTGGTCGTCCGGGTCCTGGAGTTCTCCACGACGCTGCTGGGCACCTGCCCCGACGGCTGGAAGGTGGGCCTACCCTCCCACCAGTCTGCTTTCCCAGAGCTGTTCCTGTATGGGAGCAGGCTGTTCTTGAGAATACCGGACTTCAGGTGCTTGTGTGGGAACAGAAGACAGTTTTCTAAACGTCTTATTGGCTCTTGGGTTTTATGCTGTGACCGAGCACCTGCCTGAGGAAATGCACATCAGCCAAAGTCTGTAAATGTGTCTGTTTGGCCGAGGCCCACAGCCCACCCGTTGGCATCTACTGTGTGCCTGCTGTGCACCTGGCCTGCCCCTCCCAGGGCTGGGGGCCCAGGCTGCCCCATGAGGGTGCCACGGGGGCACCTCCAGGCCTGCCTCTCCCAGGGCTGGGGGCCCAGGCTCTCCCATGAGGATGCCATGGGGGCACCTCCAGGCCTGCCTCTCCCAGGGCTGGGGGCCCAGGCTGCCCCATGAGGGTGTCACAGGGGCACTTCCAGACCCTACTCTCCTGGGGCTGAGGGCTCAGACCACCCCATAAGGGTGTCATGGGGGGCACCTCCAAGCCCACCTCTCCCAGGGCTGGGGGCCCAGGCCCCCCTGTGCGAGTGTCATGGGGGGCACCTCCAGGCCCGCCTCTCCTGGGGCTGAGGGCTCAGACGACCCCATAAGGGTGTCACGAGGGCACCTCCAGATCTGCCTCTCCCAGGGCTCGGGACCCAGGCCTCCCTGTGCGAGTGTCATGGGGGGCACCTCCAGGCCCACCTCTCCTGGGGATGAGGGCTCAGACGACCCCCTAAGGGTGTCACGAGGGCACCTCCAGATCTGCCTCTCCCAGGGCTGGGGGCCCAGGCCTCCCCGTGAGAGTGTCATGGGGGGCACCTCCAGGCCCGCCTCTCCTGGGGCTGAGGGCTCAGACCACCCCATAAGGGTGTCATGGGGGGCACCTCCAAGCCCACCTCTCCCAGGGCTGGGGGCCCAGGCCTCCCCGTGAGAGTGTCATGAGGGTACCTCCAGGCCCGCCTCTCCCGGGGCAAAGATGGAGTGACCCCGGGAGACTGGAATGTGTGCTCTCTGAGCCTCGTGGAGAGCAGGTGCCAGCCCTTCCCCCAGGCAGACGGAATCCCATGTGCCTGGCCGTCCAGGGTGCTGGGAGTCCCATTGCTGCCATTGTGTCTGTCCAGCTCCTTGGGAAGGACTCGTGCAGCGCAGACCTCATGAGGCTCCTGGTGAGGACGTTGTGTGCACCCTCGAGTGTGGGCTTCAATGTTGGAGATGTGCGGGTGATGGAGCGGCTCCCCGACGTGTGTGTGGCCCTGCTGAGGGCCCTGAAGACGTCCCCACACCGGGACATGCTAGAGGCCCGCCTCCGGGAAGAGGTCTCGGCAGAAAGGTGTGGCTCCGGACGGGTTCTGCGTGGGGGTGGCGTCAGCCAGGGCCTGCCCGGCCCCAGGATAGTGGCCGTGGCTGGGCCCTGCAAGCTAGTAAATGCATTCCAGCAGGACTCATGTTTGTCAGAGTCCTTACAGTAAGGAGGCCAGCACTCACCTGGTTTTTCTTTGTTTTCCTTGGCTGGCCAGCATTGAGGAGCTGTGTGCTGTCGACCTGTATGGCCCAGACGCTCACGTGACGAGGGCCAGACTGGCTTCTCTGGTGTCGGCTTGTAAGCAGCTGCACAAGGCTGGCTTTCTGCATGTCGTAGTGCCGTCTCAGGTAACTGTGCTGCTTTGTTTGACATTTCTCTTAGCTTATTATGCCAGTTAGTCTATTTATGTGTAGTCTTTTTAAGACATCGTTATGTACAGAGCTTGCTGAGATGGGAATTAGAGAAATACTTGCTCCAGACACGTCATGGTTGCCTGGAGTGTAAATACAACAGTGAATGCTAAAGTTCGTGAATGTAAACTGGAAATCCACTGAAGGACTACTGAATGTTTTCAGCAGCCTTCTGAGACTTTTAGGCACTAACTGCTGTCCTCCCTTTGTGGCAGGAAGCAGAGGTGAGTGAGGTTGCCCCTGAGAGTCAGAAGGCAGTGGTCAGTGTTAGTGAACATGGCTTTTTATGAATGAAAGTGGTGAGGTGGTGGTTTCCTCTCAAGCGTCTCATTGCTGGGTATCTCAATGTTGCTTCACTTCAGTCTGCAGATGAGCAGCATTCTCTTGGCATGAAGCTTCTTTCCCTGGTTTATGAAAGCATCGCCCCTGGACATGAGGGGCTGAGCCTGTCCTCCCTGGACCCCAGCTGCCGGCGGTTCACGCGTGAGCTTCTGGAGCTGGCCTTTGCGTGCGGAGGACTGGTAGGAGACGTGTGCCCATGTGCCTTCTGGTGACCTCGGGCAGCGCTCGCAGCGTCCCTGGAGGCGGGAGTTTAGTTGGGGACCCTCTCGGCTGCGGCTACCCACTGCTGTATTCTGACCTGGAGAATTCCATGGACTATATAGTCCGTAGGGTTGCAGAGTCTGACACGACTGAGCAAGTTTCACTTTCATTTCACTTTTCTCAGCCGCACAAGGACTTTAATAACTGACTTAGGTGAGATGACTTTTTCTCCTGTAAGGAAAGAGTTTTCTTTTTTTTTACATAAGTAGAATGATGTTCTTGAGCTGAGGTTTGGTCTTTCTCAGGCAGAGAACGTTCTGTGGGTGCAGAGCCACCCTGTGCTGACACGGTGGCTCTTCCTCCCCCATCCTTGGTGACTCAAGAGGCTGGTGTGGGAGGCGCATTCAGCTGCCCCAAAGTGCTCATAGCCTCGGGCTCTGCCGGGCGGCCTTGGATGATCTCGCTGGCCGAGGGTCCCTGTCCACCGCCCCCCTTCTGCCCGCCCCCGTACCACCTCAGCACAGACTACTGTCTAACGTCCTCACCTGAGGGTCCCCACCCACTGTCCCCTTCTCCTGTCCCCTTGTCCCCTTGGAGCAGACAGACTACTATCTAACGACCTCACCTATCCAGATGCTCCCCTCAAAGCAGGATTTTGGGGAGCCCTGGGAGACATAGGGTCGGGAAGAGTTCTGACCCCAAATGGAACCTGGGGAATGGAGCCTGGGGAGGGTCTGCAGTGCAGAGCAGATGAGAATGCTGCTCATCTGCAGACTGACCAGGCCAGGCCCCTATGCTTTCCATGTCAGAGTTCCCTGTC
>SJYQ01004521.1:52941-87333 GCA_006410935.1 Redunca redunca
GACTGGAGTAACAGCTCAGTGACTGGAGGAATAGCACAGTGACTGGAGTAACAGCTCAGTGACTGGAGTAACAACACAGTGACTGGAGTAACAGCTCAGTGACTGGAGTAAGAGCACAGTGACTGGAGGCATAGCTCAGCGACTGGAGTAACAGCTCAGTGACTGGAGGAATAGCACAGTGACTGGAGTAGTAGCCCAGTGACTGGAGTAACAGCTCAGTGACTGGAGTAACAGCTCGGTGACTGGAGTAACAGCTCGGTGACTGGAGTAACAGCTCGGTGACTGGAGTAATAGCTCGGTGACTGGAGTAACAGCACAGTGACTGGAGTAGTAGCTCAGTGACTGGAGTAATAGCTCAGTGACTGGAGTAATAGCTCAGTGACTGGAGTAGTAGCCCAGTGACTGGAGTAGTAGCTCAGCGACTGGAGTAACAGCTCAGTGACTGGGGTAAGAGCACAGTGACTGGAGTAGTAGCCCGGTGACTGGAGTAATAGCTCAGTGACTGGAGTAGTAGCCCAGTGACTGGAGTAGTAGCTCAGCGACTGGAGTAACAGCTCAGTGACTGGAGTAATAGCTCGGTGACTGGAGTAACAGCACAGTGACTGGAGTAGTAGCCCAGTGACTGGAGTAGTAGCCCAGTGACTGGAGTAATAGCTCAGTGACTGGAGTAATAGCTCAGTGACTGGAGTAACAGCTCAGTGACTGGAGTAATAGCTCAGTGACTGGAGTAACAGCTCAGTGACTGGAGTAACAGCTCGGTGACTGGAGTAACAGCACAGTGACTGGAGTAGTAGCCCAGTGACTGGAGTAGTAGCTCAGTGACTAGAGGAATAGCTCAGTGACTGGAGTAATAGCTCAGTGACTGGAGTAATAGCGCAGCAACCCGAGGAGCCATAGCACAGTGCCCAGAGGAGCAATAGCCCAGCGACTAGCCCTGGGCCTGCCCTGCTGTGTGTTGCCAGTGCAGCTTTGCAGTGGATCCCTAAGTGTGAGAGCAGAGGTAAATGCATCTTTAGTTGTGCTAGCTATCAACACATCCCCTTTGGGGGGATGTGTTAATTGTATTCCTTTCGGCAATGTATGAATCATCACAGTTTTGTCAACAGAGTATACTGACAAACGTGGATTTTTTCCAGTGATAACAGGTTAGAAAGAGTCTCTCAGTGTCAGTCTAATGTGTTGCTTCTGTTTTGAGTGACATGGAACATGTCTTCATAGTGATGCTCGTTTCCATTGACTTTTCAGTGAACTGTGTGGTGGTCATTCTTGCTCTTTTCCCCTTCCTCCTCCTTCCTTTAGCAGGATGGTCCTGGAGAATTTAGGTCTGGGACAGAGTCTGGACTCACATTGCAAAGCTCTTGTGGGTCCAGTCGTGTCCTGCAACCTCAATTTTTTGTGACTGAATTACCTTCAAATCCAGTATTTTTTCTCATATCTAACTTCTGAGCATCAAGATTTTAGAACAGGGAAAGATTTTAATGGTCATTCAGTCGTAACCTCTTATTTTTATAGACAGGGAAACAATCTATCCTTAACTTAAAGATTTATAGACTGAATTGTTTAGGCAATCATTCATAGACCATGTTTCCCTGATGGCTGAGTCTCTACCTGGAAAGTACAATGGTGGGTCCTTGGTTCATGAGTTTTAGGGTCTGGGACACGTGATGGTCTTCAGCCTAGGGCTCTTTGAAGCCTTGCAGGTGACCTCTGAACTGGACCGAACTTGAAAATAAATGAAAATATCCTTTTTCCTAGGCCTAAAAAGGCATGAAGGTTTCTGGGGATGAGTAAGATCACATGGCTTACGTGCATATGCTTTTTGTATTTCACGGTTTTATATATATAACCTTTAGTTTCTAATTCATAATCATTAGCATTTACTTGTAGCATAGTGGGCCCTCGCGGAGTATTCGTTTAAAGCCGGCATGTGCATGTAATTTTCCTTTGTTCTTAGGAGTTCATGTGCCACACAGTTGGGCCTTCTGGAAAGCGTGTACCGGAAGTTCAGCAGGGACGACCTGCTTCCCAGCGCCACCCGCCAGGCAGTAGTGGACCGGGTCCTCCTCACTCTGCTGCGGCACTGCGGCCTGAGGGCTCTGAGGGACTTCTTCAGCAGAACTGTGGTGGAGGCTATCGATGTGTTGAAGTCCAGGTTTACAAAGGTATCAAAGTCTGTTACTAAGTTGAATGTTAGTAAGAGACGACAGCCCTCCTTGGTCAGGGTCACTAGAAACTGCCATGTATTCAGCCAGGGTGTCAGCAACTCAAGAAGCATCCCCTCCATGCTCTGATCTCTGCCTTGGGCACATGGCGTCTGCATTAGTCTCCGGAGACATCTGTAACAAATGACTGGGAGTGTGGCTTAGACCCACAGGGCTTTCCTTCTCATGGTTCTGAGATCAGAAGTAGAAATCCACTTCCTGGGGCTGTACATGCTCTAGAGGCTCCAAGGAGAACATGTTTGTCTCCACCAGCCTCTGGGCCCAGCATCCCTCGGCTCATGGCCACGGTGCTCCTCCCTCCGAGTCTTGGTCACTTGACCCCCTCCTCCTCCTCTTCCTCTTCTTCTTTAAAAAAAAATCCACTATTTTTCTTTTTTTTAATTGATATATAGTTGATTTACAATGTTGTGTTCATTTCAGCAAAGTGTTTGTTATATTAAGTTGGTGCAAATGTAATTGTAGTTTCGGGCTGTGAATTTTAAAACATAACTAGGCTCAAACACATCTTTATTAATCAAAGTAGGAACCATTACAGACGTTCACTGTTGTTGCATAGAATAAGAGAAGATGACTCTTCAAAACAACCAAGCTTTTTCACCTTTCCAGTTTGCTTCACATACTGAACAACCATAGAGTGGTCGACAGTGAGTTCTTTGACAACTTCTCGTGTAGTTTTAAGAGGATCAGCTTCAGCGATGGCTCTCAATTGGTCGTTGTCAACATCTGATGTCTGGGTACTTCACTCCTTATCTGCAAGGCTTTCATCTCCTTTACAAAACTTCTTGAACCACCACCGCACTGTACATTCATTAGCAGTTTCTGGGCCAAATGTGTTGTTGATGTTGTAAGTTGTCTCCTCTACTTTATGACTCATTTTTGAACTTGAATAAGAAAAATCGCTCGAGTTTGCTTTTTGTCTAGCATCATTTCCATAGTCTAAAACAAATATAAATTACACAGCTATAAGTCATTAGCAAAAATCTTAGAAATGTGCATTAAAATGATGTAATGATATATAACATAACCAAATTAAGAATGTATTCTAATATCAAACAGCAGAGTTCAACAGTGTAAAACCCCAATTACTTTTGTACCAACCTAATACATATATGTGTGTCTATTCTTTATTTGATTCTTTCCCATTAGAGGTTATTACAAGATACTGAGTATAGTTCCTGTGCTATACAATGGGTCTTTGTTTAACTGTTTTATGTATAGTTATGTGTGTGTTAACCCCAAACTCCTAATTTATCTCCTTCCCCTCCTCACCCTTTAGTAACCAGAAGTCTGTTCTTTATGTCTTTATGTCTATTTCTGTTTTCTAAGTTGACTGTCTCATAGTTTAGATTCCACTTACAAATGATACTATATGATATTTGTCTTTGTGTGACTTACTTCCCTTAGTATGATAATCTGTAGGTCCGTCCATGTTGCTGCAAATGGCATTATTTCATTCTATTTTATGGCTAAGTAATATTCTCTCATACATACATACATACATACATTCCGATGTATGTACCACCTCTTCATCCATTCCTCTGTCAGTGAACACTTGGGTTGCTTCTGGCCTCCTCTGTTCTATGTAGTGTCTCTCTCTGCCTCTCTCCGGTAAACAGGAGTGCATTTAAGACTCTCTTGGATAACGTCAGAATTCTTTGGTTCATTTCATCTGTCTCATTCCTTCTCTCATGCGAGGTGACAGGCCCAAGTTCCAGGCACTGGAGTGTGGACGTCTTTCCAGGTCTTTAATTCAGCCTCACACAGTCCACCTGTGCCAAGCGTTTCTACTTGCAAAATACGTTTATCTCATTCCAGGTCGAAACCCATTACAGCATCAACTGCTATGTCCAAAAGCTCACCTAAAGATTGTTAGCACCAAGTCCCAGGCCTCATCATCTAAATCGGTATGGGTGGGGACCCTCTCCGTTTGTGGACCTGTGAAGCTAGAAAACACATTATTTGCTTCCACAGCAGTGTGAAAATTCGGCCGGGCAAATCCATTAGGTTTCAAGACCTGAGAATAGTGCTCTGTGGCCTGGTGTTTATGCTCTGGGCCAAAGACTCCGTCCTTGGAGTCATCTCCTTTTTCCTTGAAGGTTAGCTTTTGTTTTCAGCTGAGCAGTTTTGTCTGTTTCTTGCCTGTAGTATTTGGGGAATACAGCATCCTTTTTTTCATTTTATCTTGTCTCCTTCCCTTTCAGTTCAAACTGGTCTGAGCTTCTCAGAAACCTGCTGTCCATCTTCTGCCCATCTTGGAGATTCCTGCCACAGCCCCTCCCTGGTCCTGGGTCTTGCGGTGGTGGGGGGGCAGTGGGGCAGGCTGAGGACAGCCGTGAGCACAGGCTTCTTTCCCTGGCTGCCCCTGTAGTCTTCTCCAATCGACTTCCCTCACCGTAGATCTCCTCATGGCAGCATCTTCTACAAGCTGGATGGGCTGAGAATTTCCCACATCATCAAGTTCTGGTTCTTTTTGCCTAACAGTTCTGTCTAATTTCTCACACTCACATTTTATTATGAGCAGCAAAGAAGAAGCCAGGCTTATTTCCAACAAATTTACTTAGAAATCCTTTCAGCTCCATATTCAAGGGCACAGCCTACATTATCTGCTTTCTGCACAACCTCTGAACATTCTTCAGCTAAGCTTTCTCCCACCATATAGCATGGATCCTCTTCCTCCAGTTTCTAAAAACTGTTACCTACTTCATTCTGAGACCTCACCACCAATTACTTTTAACGTCCGTATTTCTACCAAAAATAGGTTTGTGAGGATGGCCATTCCCTGAGACAGCATTCATTGCTTTTCCTGCCACTGGCTTGCCCTCCACTTCCTTCTGAGTACTCACCATCAGTGCCTTCAATGTTGACATTTCTAACAACAGTCTCTCCAAGGCAATACAGACATCTTCTGTCATGCATGGTGAAATTTTTTCCCCCCTCTCTTCCCTGTTCAATTCCAAAGCCACTTATGTATTTTTTTTATTTTGAAGTAGCCCCCCCTACCCCCACTCTTGGTACCCAAATATATATTAATTTCCTTAACCTGCTGTAATAAACTATTATAAGCTCAGTGGCCTAAACCAAAGAAGGCTATTGTTGTTTTGGAGGCCAGAAGTCCAGAATGCATTTCACTGAGCTGAAGTATTTGCTGCCACACATCAGTACTTATGTTCATGCTTTAGTCCCTGGGCTGTTTCTTACTGAAGTGATTTAACATCTTTGTTAAAATTATTTTCAGTTTAAAAGGCATTGAGTATTGACAGACAGAGATTCACTCAGTCCTGTCCTACTCTTTGTGACCTCACAGACTGTATAGCCCCCCAGGCTCCTCTGTCCATTTAATTCTCCAGGCAAGAATACTGGAGTGGGTTGCCATTCCCTTCTGAAGGGAATATTCCCGACCAAGGGATTGAACCTGGGTCTCCTGCATCACAGGCAGATTCTTTACTGTCTGGGCCACCAGGAAACATTGAGAATTAAAGTTGATTTATTCAATAAAATATTTTCCATGTTTGATAGGACCAAAGATAATCATTTGTTATATGTTTTTAGCTGAATGAATCTGCCTTTGACACTCAAATTACCAAGAAGATGGGATATTACAAGATGCTAGAGGTGATGTACTCTCGTCTTCCGAAAGATGATGTCTACTCCAAGGAATCTAAAATTAACCAGGTGTTCCATGGCTCAAGCGTCACAGAAGGAAATGAACTTACAAAGACATTGATTAAGTAAGGTTTTCCTTAACTTTAGATTGTAGTTAATTTTTTTGGCACATGTATTTTTACGTATGTGTATAATATGAATACATGCCTAAACACTGAATCTTAGTAGTTTTCCTGTGTACAGACTATGTGGTGGTGGTGGTGCCTCTGTCCATGGGGTTCTCCAGGCAGAAACACTGGAGTGGAGTGCTGTTTCCTTCTCCAGGGGATCTTCCCAACCCAGGGATCAAACTTAGGTCTCCTGCATGGCGTGGCAGGCAGATCCTTTCCCACTGAGCCACCAGGGAAGCCCTTAGGCAGTACTTAGATGGAGTTAATGCAACATGTCATTGGGCAGCATGTTTTATCCAATATACATCGTCCATAAAGAATATAGCTTTTTCCCTTACTGTTTCTCTACCGTTTCTTCTCCCTCAACAGCTCAATATGTTTCCAGTGTATGATTTACAGTAAGGCAGGATTGAGTGTGTTTTATTTTCTCTCATTTGAAACTGAAGGCATGTTCAGCATTTCTAAGCAGTGGTTCTGTAAAGCACGGAATAGTCAGACGTGTCATCTCTGAAGCCAACTTTCTGTGCGGCTCCTGTCTTATGCTGAACACAGATGTGTAGGGTCTTGCTCTACAGAGTCCCCTCCACCCCTGTGACCCTCCTTATGTGTGTGCCTTGAGGGTGATTTCACCCCTAGGCATTGGCATCAATGAAGGTCTTGAGGGGCACATTTTTCCTTCTGAATCCAACCTCTGAGCACACCCCCCAGGGCTGGCGGGTTCGTGTTGCTGGTCTCCTGGAGCCAGGGGCCAGGAAACGTTGGGCTTGCCGGGTGGAGCTGCACAGGCCTCCTGGTGACAAGCCTTGCTGCCCTGTGGTCACAGCGACCATCCGTGTATTACTGGAACCTGATCATTTCCTTCTCGGCCTGCAGCCCTGCAGAGGGACCCCGTCCCGCAGCTGGGGGTTTCCTGTAACTGGAGAGGGCATGGCAGGGCAGGGGGGTGTGGTCCCCTGGCTGGGTCTGGTACACTTCTCCCGTCAAGGGCTGGACAGTGATCCCTTCCAACTGCAGGCTGTGCGGAGCAGCTGGGAGCAGTGTAGACGGAGCGGCAGCTATGTTCTGATGGCAATGTGCTCACAGGGGCTGGCTGCTGTGGGCCGGGCCAAGACCAGGCTCCTGGGTGTGCTCAGCACCTCTGTCACCGCTGCCACCCACCCTCCATGCCCTCACATAGACCTTGGACTGTCATTCAGACCCGGCCTCTTGGAGCCCCTCCTGCTCCTCGGGCTGGGCCCCCCACCCCAGCTTCCTGTGCAGTACAGCCCAGGCGTGGGCGTGGGTGTGCAGGGCAGGTCCCGTGCTGTGGACTGGAGCCGATAACCCCTGGAGGGACTGACCCCCACCTGGCCGCCCACAGGCTGTGCCACAATGCCTTCTCGGAGAACATGGCTGGGGAGGCCCAGCTGCTGGAGCGCCGGCGGCTGTACCACTGTGCCGCCTACACCTGCGCCATTGCCCTTGTCCGCTGTGTCTTCACGGAGCTCAGGTTTTACCAGGGCTTCCTGTTCAGCGAGAAACCAGAGAAGGTAGGCCCCTCCAGACCGCTGGCTGTGCTGCCTGGGTCCCACGGGGTGGGGTTGGGGGTGCTGCTGGGTCCTGCGGGGCAGGGCGGGGTGGGGTGGGGGGTCTCCTGGAGCTGGGCACGGATGCAGACGGCAGGTGCTGCAGTGACATCAGCACCAGGCCTCTCCACCACTGGGGCATTGTTACAGGACTCTTTGCATTTACAGAACTTGCTCATTTTTGAAAATCTGATAGACCTGAAGCGCTGCTACACGTTTCCCATAGAAGTGGAGGTAAGTGAGGCTGGTCATGGTGTTTCCAACGTAAAAACACTTACCAAGGCTTGTAGGGAAAAAGGTACATGGTGCTGAACACTAAATGCCCTCTACTCAAGTCCGCTGTGAATTGTAAACACAGGCAGTTTCTTACAGTTCGACCTCAGGTTTAATCTCAGGCAGCTATAAAATGTTGGCCCTGACTCACGTTTTCTCTTAACTTGTAAAGGAGAGAAAATGCCAGTAAAAGGAGCTGTTTGCATACATCTCCCGAGTGGTCTTCTGAGTAAGCTCCTATGGTCAGTGAGTTGAGGTCTGCCCCGTGCAATGTTGGGCTCTAGTGGAGGCTCACCCAGTCCTGGGCGCTGGGAGCAGGAGGAGGGTGATGAGGAGGACACTGTGGCCAAGAGGTAAGCTCAGTCTCTGCCAAGTTCAGTGGACGCTGGGGGTGCTGCAGCCTTTCACAGCCCAGGGCGGTGGACGGGCAGAGCAAGTGCGAGGGGAGGCTAGCATTCTGTCCCGCACCACTGACCTCCGCCCTGTCTTAGTGTGGCTCAGTGGCTCAAAGTTCAGGTAAGTGGTTGCTCCCTGCCCTTGTGCCCTGTGCCCTTTTGGAATAAACCTAGGACTGTTTTCTAGGCCTGTCTTCAGAGAACTAAGACATTGGGGCACTCAGACACTCTGTGTGTTAACTGTGAGTGTCTGGGAGCAGCTGGGAGCTCTGTGGTTTTTCGCAGCTGTGCAGTCGAGGGCCTGAGGCTCCTGACCAGGCCTGAGGCTGGAGGAGCACCACCCGCCAAGTCCCAGAGTCGAAGGAGCACCAGCTCCCAGGCTTTCGGGATCTGTCTCTGTGGGTGTTTTAGTTTTGCTCAAAATGAGTAACAGTGATTTTCATCAGATTGCTGCAAAAACAGAAACTATGTGACCCCGAGTCTAAAATGTTTTAAATTGTCTGTTTTTGCCTAATAGGTTCCTATGGAAAGAAAGAAAAAGTACATTGAAATTAGGAGAGAAGCCAGGGAGGCAGCAAATGAAGATTCAGGTAGGACATTTTCAAAATGATGAAGAAGATTCCAGTATATAGATAGTATTTTAAAATACCCCAACCTTGAATTGGATTTGGAAATTTTTATTTTCAAGCGATAAATAGAATTGTACTTTGAAAGAAATGCAGTTAGTTAAAGCAGCACGGAAGCATCTCAGGGTAGCCAGAGGAGTTCAGATCTGGTTCACTTTCTTAACACATGCAAGATTGGTGTGCTGTTTGCTTTTGGATTCTGTTTGTGTGTTACTTAGACTCGTCTCCCTGCGTTTGCTGCAGTGTCCCTGAAGGCGGGGTCTTGGCCCCCGAGGTCAGCATGGCCCACGATGCTTTGTATAATGCCACCCTCTGTGAGAACTCTCCTGGCCTCTGTATTTACTACTTATTTGCCTGCATCAAGTCTTAGTTGTGACGCTCAGGCTTATTTGCTCCGTGGCATGTGGAATCTTTGTTCCCTAAGCAGGAATTGAACCTGTGTCCCCTGCCTTGTAATGCAGACTCTTAAACACTGGACCCTCAGGGAAGTCCCCAGCCTCCCTATTTGGAATCAACCCTCTGTCCTTCCACGTGCTCCTGGTTTCAGTTTTTGGCTTAATTTTTCTTTATGGCTTTTTCTCCCCCGACCCCGATTGAAGGATAAAATTTAAACCAGTTTTCTAAATTCCTTACAGACTTTGGATTAGTTATTTATCAGTAATACCTCTAGCCACATTTGTGTTAGGCTTTATGGGCAGAATGTGCATCATCAAAATTCTAAATGCAAGAAGTTCTGTCAGCATCATGTTCAAAAACTGGATCTAGTTTGACTTAATGTCTTTGTTTTTGCTGAAGAGTAACTGCTCAGGGATTCCAGAACACCTGGATGGTGGGTGAGGAGTACGGATTTAATGAAAGTATCCTAAATGCAGGAGTCACTTGAGCTTCGAGACACACGTGTCTTACTGACTTGAGTGATGGTAGCTCATCCTCTTTTTCCTTCAGGTGGCCCCCAATACATGTCTTCACTATTGTATCTGGCAGACAGCAGCCTGAGCGAGGAAATGAGTCAGTTCGATTTTTCAACTGGAGTCCAGAGCTATTCGTACGGGTCCCAAGACCCTCAGTCCAGCGCTGGTCATTTCCGGAGACGGGTGATTAAAGAGTGTTGTTGGTGTTGGGAAGGAATAGGTGCCTCAGGATAGAGGCCCCAGCCTCTAGTCCAGGCACAGGGTCTAACACCGCCAGCACAGGGAGGAGGCAGTGGGGGATGGTCACATTCCCGGCTCCTCCCCGGGTCAGAGTTGATGTCAGAACTGTGTGTCTGCCATCAGCGATCCTGGCCCAAGCAGAGCCTCCCCCTTGGAGGGCGGGCCTCCAGGGAAGGAGTGTCTGGCAGTGGGGGCAGGCTAGTACCTTCATCTATCCAATATGTCCTCTCAGGGTTTCCTGGGCTGCTTTTTCCTAGAAGTGATCTGTGCTGGGACACGCCCAGATCTGTTCTTCCACCCTGTGCATGTGACACCTCAGTTCAGCATCCCATGTGTAAAATAATATCCCTGCTCTTCTTAAAAAGGATCAGGAATTTTTTAAATTATATTATTGATTAAAATTTTGAGGCATTTTAAGTTCACAGAAGTCCTCAGTACTTTTCAAAGTACTGACAACACAATAGGAAACCACATACCCTGTGATCATCCTTCAGTTGCTCTACTTTTCTACATAAAGTGGCAGCTGAGAATCGTGGGGACTGTTCCTCTCAAGACGTGGAGTGTTCTGGGGCCACCAGGACACGTCTGAAGAGACGTGTGTGTAGAGAGCAGCAGCTCTTCAGTGATGCCCCGACTTCGGTGTGGCCCCAGAGAGAGCTGGGCAGACGGGGGCGGGGGGACACTTCTGAGAACATGAGGAAGGTGTGAGGTCCCAACTGTGTGCACTGTGTGACAGAGCCGGCAGTCGGATGCTCAACCCCCCATGGCCTCTCTCTCCCCAGGAGCGTCAGGACCCTGAGGGCCCAGGTGACGTGCTGGACCTGGACATGGACGAACTCAGCCAGCATGAGTGCATGGCCCCCCTGGTGGCCCTGGTCCAGCACATGCAAAGACTTGAGGCTGTCCTGCCTGGAGAGGAGGTCTCTGTGCTTTCTGGTCTCACCAAAGCTGACCATGACTGACCATGTCCTGTTGAGCGAGTATTTGACATTGAAGACTAAACTGAATTCCATCTCTAACACTCGTGATGTCTTGTCACTCATGTCCTGCTTTGTCGCTATTGTGTCATAATGCCACTTTCTCACTGAGTAATATTGAGTGTGTTATTTCAGGGTTCAGTGCCAAGAAATCTTCCTCCTTGGATGAAATTTCTTCATGACAAACTGGGAAATCCATCAGTGTCATTAAATATCCGTCTTTTCTTAGCCAAGCTGGTTGTTAATACAGAAGAAGTAAGTTATTTATTTCTTTAAAAACTCTTTTAAATTATATGCATCTCCTTAGAGAAGGAAATAGCAGCCCACTCCAATATTCCTGCCTAGGAAATCCCATGAACAGAGGAGCCTGGTGGGCTACAAACCATGGGGTCTCAAAGAGTTGTACGTGACTTAGTGACTAAGCAAAAAGCGCCTATGAATTTCCTTTTAAAAAACCCACATAAAGGAAGACGTTAAGGGTCACAGCATGGCTTTATTCCCTGAATAAATTCGCCAGCCTTTATTACCTATTCAGCATCATTTTTCTTTCATTTTCTTTTAAATACGTAAACTAACTTCTCCTGAGTTAGAAGTGGCGCATGTGGGTCAGCAGCCAGCCTTCTTGGTTTAGAGTAACAGAGAACGTGGTGAAGAGATTCCTGGTAACTGTGTGAAGAGTAGCCGACGTGTTTGCATCATGGGTCTGTTTTATCTGTTGGTCATGCATGGCCCTGTCAGGAGGGGTACTCGGAGAGGTTTATGAGCGATCCTAGGCTGACCTGGGAGGGGTAGGGGGTTCACGTGCAGCTCAGGAGGAGCGAGTGCCAGGAGGGGGCCCCCCCGGGCAGCAACTCACGAGGCCTCAAGGCCATCAGGTAGTGACAGGCCCTTCCTCAGAGTCATGCTTGACTTCTGGCTCCTGTGGCTCAGCCAGCAGAAATGACCCTTTTGGTTCTGGAGCTGGAAGCCCGAGACCGGCATGTCAGCCACTTGGCCCCGATGGTGCGTGACCAGCTGCTGTGCACCTTGGCCATTTCTTGGCCTGTGGAAGGTCTTCTCTTGGCATCTGTCTCATGTGTAAAAATTTCTCTTTTAATCCTTTTATCAAATAAAGGCACCGTCACTGGTTAAGTCCCCCGCTAATGACTCTTAACCTGATAATCTTCCAAGACCCTGTTTCTGAATCAGGTCACATTTACAGGTTCTGCGGGTTGGACCTCAGGGTCCTCTCGGGACTAACAGGTCAGCCGTAGTACTTGGGACCATGTGACTTCCAGCTCGTGTTCCTGTAGTGCTGGCTTGATGGCTGGAGGAGAGGAGCTGGCGTCTAGTGTTTAGTTCAACAAGGGGGCTGCTGAGCTGTGTGCACTCGTGCGGCATGAGGGGCCTGCAGTATTGCACACATCCTGAGCTCAGGAACCTTCAGGGCTCATTGTCTTAATGGAACAAAAACATAGAACTTGTATTTACAGTTCTTTTTAAAGTTTGAACTTTTATCCTTTTTTATAGTTTAATAATACAGTAAAGAAGTTTATATTTAGAATTCATAAACCAGTAGATATATGTGGAGAGTGTAAACATTATTTACCTCTGGGGTACTTGATCAAAAAGATTTGAGACCACACAGATTTAATTGTGAGCGTAGATTTGAAATCCCTGAGAAAACATTTGGAGAAAGAAGAGGGTGGCAGAGGGGAAGGAGGCTGAGAGTCTTGGGTTACATTTGGTCTGAGTTTCTAAAGTAAATTCAGTGGAATTTAGTGCATGGAGATGCTCTGGATTTCAGAGACTTTGGGTATGTGAAAAAAATTCGCCACATGCACCTCGCTTCTCTATCCTTCTTTTCCACTTCCCCTTCCTTCTATATCCAGTAAGAGTAGGATCCTACAGCTGTATGCTGTGTGGAGGGTAAGATTGGTGTAGAACGTTGTTACTACTCTAAGCATAGTTGGAGCAGATCTACGCAAAGAGCAGATCAGTTTGAATCTGTCTCCACTGAGCTGTGGTTTCAGGGCCCACAAGGAAGACTTCAGCTGAAAATCTGATTGAATCAAGCAGCATAGTTGTTGGCATTCACGTCTGTTTTAAGTTAGGTAGAGTCGTAATACAGAAGGATGTTCCTGAACTCCCATCTTGGTTACTCAGCAGTTCTGACATCTGACCTTTGAACTCTTGCCTAGGTCTTCCGGCCTCATGCGAGGCACTGGCTGGGCCCCTTGCTGCAGCTGGTGGTCTCTGAGAACAACGGCGGGGACGGGATCCACTACCTAGTGGTTGAGATCGTGGCCACGGTCCTTTCGTGGACGGGAATAGCCACCCCTGTGGTAAGAGCAGCTGCATCTCTGGTGCCCTCTCCCTGCGAGGCACCTAGGACCCAACCCTGAGTGCCTCAGCGTCTCCAGCCCGGATCCTGCCCATCTGTGCTGCTGAAGAAGGCCCTATTCTACTCCTCTTCTGTCTGCTTTGCTTCGCTTTTGATAATTCCCCTGGCTTTGCTTTTATTTTTAAGATGTTGGATGTTTGTCCTGTTTTCTTTCTGCTTTAGCTTGCTAGGAGCACTGACACTAATAATTGGTTTATTAAAAGTACATGTGAAATATCCAGCCAGGCTCCTCTGTCCATAGGTTTCTGTAGGCAAGATTACTAGCGTGGGTAGCCATTCCTCTCTCCAGGGGATCTTCCTGACCCAGGGATCAAACCCAGGTCTCCTAGCATTGCAGGCAGATTCTTTACTGTCTGAGCCACCAGGGAAGAATATTTTATTAAAAGTACATGTAAAATAGATGTTGGCAGACGCTGAACATGAGGCTGAGGTCGTGGTCTCCAGCATCCATCTTGTCAGCCTCCCTGTTCCTGGTGACGTGGTGTGACTTGGTGACCTCTGGTGTGATGGTGGCCCTCAGTCCCCACACTGTCCTGATGCAGGCTGTGGCGTCCCCCAGCTCTCTGGCTCCACATGCTGGAGGTCTCTCCCATTTGCTTACTGACGTCGGCCCCAGTGGTGGGCAGAGTTCTCCTAGAAGGATGGCCTGGCACATGCTTACTGAACAGAATATGCGCCCATGAAGCTGTCACGTGTTTGTGTTGGAATGTAGCTATCCCATTTCACAGCAAGCCGAGTTTAACTGAGGAACCTCTGCAAGAGGTTAACTCCCGTGTCAGGCGTTCAGCTTGGCTAGGAGAGCTGCAACAGCCAGGTTGAAAGTCACAGTGAAATTTCACCACTCATTGCAATAGTCTGAGCAAGAGGCTGAAAGCAGAGGGAGGGTGTCCCCCGCCCCATTCTGTGTACCCCGTGGAACAGCATCCTGGCAGTGGGTCAGGTGGCCAGCACAGATCTGGGGGCACCTCACCACTGAGGGAGCCCTAGTGGGACTGAGTTTCTAAACTCAGCAGCTGGTGGGATCCTGGGGTTGGGAGGAGGTGGGGGCAAGGCTGAGTGCCCAGTCAGAGCAGGGAAGATGTCTTCAGGGACCCCATAGGGAGGTCTCAGCAGAGGCCCCGAGAGGCTGCAGGACCCTGTACAGACCTGCAGGAGCACAGCCACCCTGGGGTCAGGGCTGCCCTGGGGGTCCTGGGGGAGGCCCTCCAGGGGAGACCTTTGTGTTACAGTCATGTGTCATCTGAACAATCAGGGGAGCCAGGCTCCTCAGTACAATGCCAGTTTTCTTTTATAGACAGACTTCTGGGTTAAGAAATGCTTTCCCAGAAGGGAATGCTACATATTTACATGAGATTTCTCTGCATTTTTCAGGGGGTCCCTAAAGATGAAGTGTTAGCGAATCGATTGCTCCATTTCCTAATGAAACATGTTTTTCATCAAAAAAGAGCTGTGTTTCGACATAACCTTGAAATCATAAAGACCCTTGTTGAGTGCTGGAAGGATTGTCTATCCATCCCTTACAGGTATGGGTTTACTGGGGTTTGCGGTGTCAATTAACTCGTCACACATTGTGCACGGTTAATTACTGTGAGACTTAATGACTTCAGGGCTTCCCTGGCGGCTCAGATGGTAAAGAATCTGCCTGCAATGCATGAGACCTGGGTTCAATCCCTAGGTCAGGAAGATCCCCTAGAGAAGGGAATGGTTACCCACTCTAGTCTTCTTGCCTAGAGAATCCCATGGACAGAGGAGCCTGGTGGGCTGCAGTTCATGGGGTTGCCAAGAGTCAGACACAACTGAGCAGCTAAAACACTAATGGACTTGAAGTGCTGGAAGGATGGTTCCTGGAATGGAATCTCTTGGTAGGGTGTGATGTCACTCATGATCATCCCCCAGCATTTGTCGCTAGAAGCATCTCTGGACCGCACTGCCCTCAAGTAGCCCTCCATCTCTCTGGGTGTTTGGCATGTGCTCTGCCATTCTCTGCCCGCAGGGCTGATTCCTGTCAGCATAGCCTGGGGCAAACCAGAATTTCCCAAAGGTTCACCATCAACCATGGGCTTCCCTGGTGGTTCAGATGGTAAAGCATTGGCCTGCAATGCAGGAGACCTGGGTTAAATCTCTGGGTCGGGAAGATCCCCTGGCGAAGGAAATGGCAACCCATTCCAGTACTCTTGCCTGGAGAATCCCATGGAGGGAGGAGCCTGGTAGGCTAGTCCATGGGGTCGCAAAGAGTTGGACACGACAGAGCACCTGCGTTTCTTACTTTTCTCACCATCAGCCAAGGGAGAATTAGGGCAAATCACTAGATTGTGGGAGATGCAGAGCTCCCGTGTCCCGGAGGCAGAGTAACCGGGTGTGAACAAAGCGATGGGAAGCAAGGGGTTTCTTGCCTGACAGTCAGTTGTGGAAGCTCTTAGATCTATCTTCCTGCTCCTTACATCTGACAACTTACACTGTTTCTTCACACTCACATTCCAGGTTAATATTTGACAAGTTTTCCAGTAAAGACCCTAATTCTAAAGACAATTCTGTAGGAATTCAGTTGTTGGGTATTGTAATGGCCAACAGCTTGCCCCCCTATGACCCAAAGTGTGGCGTGGAAAGTGTCCGGTAAGTGTCATGTTTTTTTGCTTTGTTTCTTTATTGGGTAAAGTGTACCATGATTCTGACTGGAGACTGGAATATGGTTTAATTTCGAGAAATTTACGGACTAGAACCCATATTAGTATTTCCATCTAGATTAAGTAGTTGGGTTTAGAGATCATTTGGGAGGAGAAATATGTTAGTGGAGTGAATGGGAAAAGTGAGTTTTTAAAAACTGTATGGTTTTTTCCGTGCAATTTAGACAAGGTGTTAGCTATTTCTGTTATTTTCTAAGCTGCCATTTTCAGCATCCACTCGGGAAAGCAGCCTAAGGTCCAGAGACCCTTCACCACAGGGTATGGCCACGAGGGGGCGCTGCAGCTCTGCCGCAGGTGCAGCCTGCTGGCTCCTCATCACCTGGGGTGGGGGAGGGTCCACGTGGTGGGGCCTTAGTAGGACAGCCCGAAACTTCACAGAGAGGGGCTGGATCCCTGCAGAGGCGGTCACTTGGTCAAGTTCACTGTCTCTCGGGAAATTTTGCTGTCCAGTTGGTCCTCCTGGGTCAGCCTCTGGGGCACCAGGGGCTTCGGCCGCCTGGTGCCGTGGATGGACACACAGCTCAGCACAGCATCAGTGGGAAGTGGTTAACTTTCGGACTGAGGCCAGGGTGCACCGCCCCCCACCCCACCCCTATGTGACTGTGTGTCCTACTCCTGTCATATAGACAGCTTTAGACCCCTATAGACAGCTTTAGAGGGGTCAGAGGTCAGGCCACTGCTGATTTCAGCGCTGTCAGTGTCTATATCTGGAGCTGTACAAGTGGGCGGGGGACTGCCCAGGGGTCATTCGTCTGACAGCAGCTTCCCTGGTGGCTCAGCTGGTAAAGAATCCGCCTGCAGTGCGGGCGACCTGGGTTCAGTCCCTGGGTTGAGATCCCCTGGAGAAGGAGAAGGCTGCCCAGTCCACTGTTCTGGCCTATAGAATTCTATGGACTGTATAGTCCATGGGGTCACAGAGTTGGACACCACCAAGCGACTTGCACTTTCTGTTGGATAGCAGGACAGGTTGCCCTGTGCTCACTGGCTTTCTGTGTTTCTCGCAGGTACTTTGAAGCTCTGGTCAGTAACATGTCCTTTGTCAGATATAAAGAGGTGTACGCAGCGTCAGCAGAGGTCCTGGGGCTTGTTCTCCGGTATCTCAGCGGGAGAGAGAAGGTGAGTGTGTGCATAGGGCATGAACGCCTCTTCTTCACTGTTGGCTCAGCCTCGGTACTGCATCCTCTGTACTAGGAGCCAGGGTGGGCAGTTTTTTTTAAGAGATATTTTTTTTGTTTTTTTAATGCCTGGAAACTTTGCAAGCGTTAAGATTGTTAACCTGCTTCTTATTGTAAAGTTGAGATGTAAGCATTGGAGCAGCTTTCATTCCTCTGACCTTGGCATCAGGGGCCACTTTGGAGAAACTGCCTTGATGGAGCCTTGCTTTGGTTTGGGGAAGGGTAAGCAGGGGAGGTCCCCTGCTTCCAGTTTCTGGCATAGTGCAGCTGAAGAGCAGGGGTGGCCTCTGACTTGGGCGCCTTGTGTGCCCTGCCTCTCCCACACCCCTAAGCACACAGTCTCCACATCGGCCTGTGTGTGGAAATCGCAGGTTATAACTAGCTGCTACTTGGCTGACCCCCATGGGTTAGTGCAGGGGCCTTCATGCTAGCGTCTGCAGAGCCTGTCGCCCATGCTGACAGGATGCGGGGTGCAGACTGTCCAGGATGGTCTGTGCTGGTGCCTGCATAGCTCATCACCCATGGAGACCAGATGCAGGGTGCAGACTGTCTAGAATGCCACATTGGACCAGTCCTTGGCCCTCTGTCACTGCTCAGAGGACACTCTCCCTTCTTCACTGGGTTGTCATCCCACCTGCCTCCCCCACAACTTGGAGTGTGGGCCTCTAGCTGGTCACCCAGCATCATGGCTAGAGAACTCCTCAGGCTCCTAATCCCCAAATTCGTGTCTCCAGTCTCCTCTCCTCCTGCAACGAGACAGGATGAGGAGAGGCTGGGGAAGTCGAGGGATCCTTAGGGCAGAACAGTCCCCCCACAGCATGTTGGAGCCCAACCTGTTTCACCAATTAGGCCTTTATTTGGATTTAGAGGAAAATTAAACTGAAAGGAAATAGGAACTCCCTCCCCTGAGAATATCAAACTTATAATTTATTTTGGGGATTGCCAGCTATTTTTATAAAATAAAAACATGTTTCAAATTCAGGATAACATTGTGATGACATGATTCTAATGCCCCTAAGTGGTGGGTTTCAGTTCACATAATGTGTTTAGTTATCGCCACGGGTGGAGCACACAACAGCAGATCGAAAGGTTAATCTCTCATGACTTAAGTCTCAACTTAATACAAATGATACACCCTTTGGTTTGACATAGCTCTTTTCTGAGTATAAAATGGCTGATTTAGCATGGAAGATGGGGGAGCAGTGTGGGACACAGAAGTGGGGGTCACTTGTGTTCTGACCACTGACCAGCGCGGCTCCAGACTGTGGTCTCCGGTCCCAAGGGCCCCTCGCGCTCCTCGTTTCTCCCGTGGGGTCAGGGCCCCCTGTCTGTGGATGGGTGCTCCCTGGGGGTGCGGCTCTTGGGGAGCAGTCAGGAGAGCCAGGCCTGGAAGGTGGGCATAGGGAGACGGGCAGGCTGCTTGCAGATGGAGCTCCCTGAAATCCTGGTTTATGAGTCTTTGCCCAGGGACATGCACACTGACATAATAAAATGCGTCTTTTTTTTTTTTTTAAGATTTTTTGATGTGGACCATTTTTAAAGTCTATTGAATTTGTTGCAATATTGCTTCTGAGGCTTGGGAGTTCTTAGCTCCTCGACCAGAGATTAAACCTGCACCCCCTGCATTGGAAGGCATCCCAACCACTGGACCGCCAGGAAGGTCCCTCAAATGCGTCCTAAACAGCGTTCAGTCCCTGGTCTTTGTTCAGCAGCTCAGATGGCTCGCTGGCAGAGTTTTGGTGTCAGAAAGACGTATAGTCTTGATCATTCTTTCACCTGATGTGTGGCCGAGGCCTGGGTCACCTGAACTCACGGCCGCCGAGCCTCTGGTGGTGCCCAGTGGTCAGGGCCCCCACGGCCTCCTCGAGATGACACTCTGGGTGGTCACCTCACTCTTCTCAGTTCCTCCGAGTTCCCACTTGTGTGTATTTGAAAGGAAACTTGGTCTTCCAGATGCTAGAGGAGTCTGTGTATGAACTGGTGGTGAAGCAACTGAAGCAGCATCAGAACACGCTGGAGGACAAGTTCATCGTGTGCCTGAGCAGAGCCACGAAGAACTTCCCTCCTCTGGCTGACAGGTGGGGGGTGGTGTCTGCCTGCCTGCTAGGGAGGGCCATGCGCGGGGGAGGGCGGTTGTGTCGTCTGCTTGCGGAGAGGGTCGTGGGGCGTTGTCAGCACCTGCCTGCCGGGGACAGTCCTGGTGGGGGTCAGTGCCCCTCTGCTCACCGGCCCTGCCCGCTGCCCAGGTTCATGAGCAGCGTGCTCTTCCTGCTGCCGAAGTTCCACGGCGTGATGAAGACACGGTGTCTGGAGGTGGTGCTGTGTCGTGCGGAGGAGACCCCTGACCTGTACCTGCAGCTGAAGAGCAAGGATTTTGTTCAGGTCATGAGACACCGGTGAGTGGCCGCCGCCTGTGTCCTTGGGTGCACTTGTTTGTTCAGCTGTCCCCTCAACTCAAGGGGACTTGTGAGTCGTCGTGACCGGAGTGTTTGTTCACTGTGACACCTGACACTTGAGGGGCCCCGTCTTGGGTTGTCCAGGGCTGTTTTCAGATTCAAAATGTGTGGTTTTGAGTTCTGTACCTGTTTTGTCAGCTAACAGGCTTCCATTATTTGTTAAATTTGTTTATTTTCAAAATGGTAACGTGCTGTCAGGGTAAATGTTAACAGAGTGCTGCTGATGGCATCCCATGTGTTCCTCCCTTCTGTGTGCACGCTTTTCCATGGTGATAAACTGTCTTTGTGTTGATTTCCTCCAGTCAGCCTGGCTCAGCGTCTACTGTATGTGGAGCATTCAGCTGGTGCTTATTTAAGGAGGAAATGGGGGTGGGCCCTGGCTGCACTTAACCCCTGGTGCCTGACCAGCCCTGGAAACCATTTTTTAAAGTCATGAAATCCTTTCTAGCTAGCTTATTTTGTTTGACTTTGTCAGTTTTTTTTAAAAAATGAACTTTTTATTTTGGAATAATTTAATTTTTACAGAAAAGTTAGAAGTACACAGAATTCCCACGCTTCACCTAGCTTCCCCATCTCACGCCATCATGGTGTTTGTCTAAACCAGGAAGTTAACGTTAGTGCACTTCTGTCTATTTGAAATCGCCAGTTTCCTCATCCTCTTCCTAGGATCCAGGCAGGACACTACAGTGTTAATTTCCTTTTCATAATCTAGCCCATGATAATTATTTTCAAGAGCTTAATTTTTATATAAATGTAGTATTAGCTATAATAATAAAATCTGAAATACAGAACAGCACAGAGAAGAAAATGTTACCTGTTACGTCTAAAGGTATAGTAATAACGGTTAAGTCTGTGTTTTTGAAAATTCCTCTTTATAGAGACGATGAGAGACAGAAAGTGTGTTTGGACATAATTTCCAAGATGATGGCACGGCTGAGACCTGCAGAGCTCCGGGAGCTCCTGAGCGCCGTGGTGGAGTTCCTGGCTCACCCTGCAGTGCCGTGCCGTGAGCGGATGTACACCATCCTCATGTGGGTCCATGACAACTACAGGTGAGTGCCTCACCTGTCCCTGTCAGACGCTCGTGTCCCGTTTCTTAGGGAGCATCTGGGTGCCTCCAGCAGTCTGGAACGACTATAATAAATGATAAGACATTTAAAAATGTGTGGTTAATAACTGCAACAGGTTTGGTATGTTGAAATATATTCTCATCCTACTGCATTTCGTGAACCCATGGGAAATATTCAGAGTGCGGTGTTACTGGCTGAGCTAAAAGTATACTTTGTTTTCCTTGTTTTCGCTTACAGTCTGACAAGGTTAAGTAAAGAACTCCTGGGATGTTTCCTCCTTGGGGACTGTGGTCCTGCTCGTTGGCTGGCCACCAGGACCTGGGTCAGGGTGCAGGCCCTGCGGGGTGGGTGGAAGTTGGGGAAGAGGCAGGTTTCATTATTTTCATCCTAGACAGCATTGTTGGGTTGACCCAGAGCAGCGGAAGGAGCAGTAACGGTTTTATTGTCTTGTGACTTCTCTCAGAGACCCAGAGAGTCAGGCAGATGAAGACTCGCGCGAAGTATTCAAGCTGGCAAAAGATGTTTTGATCCAAGGGCTGACCGACGAGAACCCCGGGCTTCAGTAAGTGCCCCTCCCGGAGCAGCATGGATGCGTGGGCACATTCAGGGCTCTTTCTGGGCCAGTGTGGGGTCTCTCTGAGGTGTCAAAGGGCCTTTGCTATATTAGCCTTTTCTTTGCCTCTTGCTGGCATAAGAAAAACGTATTTTAAATCACATTAGAACCTGAAAGTCCTGGCATGTTACTTAAATATACAAGTCTTGAAAACCTAGTGTGGGTGACGCTGTCTTGACTGTGCTGTGAGTTACAGCATCTCAGGATGAGAAACCTGTAATGAAAAGTGGGTTGTCATTCCCCATTTAACCCCAAGTGAGCTCCCACTCTGCACATCAGTGTCAGACGGCCTGTGGAAACCAGAGGGCGCTGCAGGGTCATCACAGATGCCCAAAAGCTCATTGTGTTACAGCAGGCATGGCGGAAACCCTGATGATTCTGTGCGTCAGCTGACTTTCAGCGTACTGCAATTTTTAATTCATTGAGCTTTTAAAAATTGCATTTGGATTTCTCAAACATTCGCAAATTATAAAGCCTGATCTGGTTTTTAACTTGTTTAATAGTTTGACTATTTTCTGTTCATATTATGTTTTGAATATTTTGTGGCACTAATGTTTAGAGTAAATTGTCTTAGTAAGGCAATGAAGGACTATATATATAATTTCGCATGCTGTTTTCTCAGTTTCAGAGTATGTAATGTAAAATTCTCATCTTTGCAAACTTCTGGGTAATAGAAATGAGAATAGAATGATGCAGCTTCTCACCTCCTGTTAAGTATGCCAATATTCTGGAATATTTCCCCTTCAGCACGTACCTCATCTGTTAGGCGGCTTACCTGTGGATGGAGGTCTGCATGTGGATGGAGTCCCAGGGCTGATCTTTGGTGGAAGAAGAGGATCTTCCCCGTTGGGCACACGTAGAGATCTCCTCTTCTTCTTTCTTCTCTGCCTTCCAGGTTAACTATTCGGAACTTCTGGAGCCATGAAACTAGGTTGCCTTCAAATACCTTGGACCGATTGCTGGCCCTAAATTCCTTATATTCTCCTAAGATAGAAGTGCACTTCTTGAGTTTAGCGACAGATTTCCTGCTTGAGATGACCAGCCTGAGCCCCGACTTCCGGACTTCCTTGTTTGAGCACCCTCTGTCAGAGTGTGAGTTTCAGGTGAGCTCTGGCCCTGTGAGCTGACTTTCCTGCCTGTTGGTCAGCAGACTTTGTCCACTGGTGTTAAATCCTTGCTTTTTTCTCTAATTCAGGTGTAATTAGGATTGTATTTGTTTTCAGTGCGCAAGGCAGTGATTTGATATTTGTATATATTACAGAATTATGACCACAATAAATCTAGTTAACATCCATCACTGCCCGTAGTTAGATGTTTTTTATCTTGCGATGAGAAGTTTCAAGATACACTGTCTTAGAAACTTCACATATACAAATGGTGTTACTGACTGTGGTCACCATGTGTACATCGCCCCCCAGATCTTACTTACTTTACAACTGTAAGTTTGTGCCCTTTGACCCCCTTCACCCATCTCCATCATCCCTCACCTCTGGCAACCACCAATCTGTTCTCTGTTTCTATGAGCTTTTTTGGTTTGGTTTTGTTATGTTTTTTGTTGAGCAACTGAACTGAACTGAACTGAAGATCTTGCAGTATTTGTGTTTCTTTCTGACTTATTTCATGTAGCATAATACCTTCAGGGCCCATCCATGTTGTTGCGGATGCTGGGATTTCACTCTTTTTCAAAGCTGAGCAGCACTGCATCATTGTGTGTGGTGTGTGTTTGCACGCTCACCACGCGTCTTTCTCCTTTCATCTGCTGACGGACGCTTAGGCTGTCTCCATATCCTGGCTGTGTAAGCAGTGCTGTTATGAACACTGGGGTGCCTGTGTCTTTCCCATTAGTGTTTTTGTTCTCTTCTGATAAATACCCAGCTGTGGGGTTGCTGGATCCTCTGATGGTTCTGTTTATAATTTCCTAAGGAGCCTGCACTCTGCCGTCCACATGGCAGTAGCAGGTTGCACACCCACCCACAGTGCACAGCGTGCCCTTCCCCCTCCTCAGCTGCAGGTGCCATCTCGTCTCCAGGTCAGAGCCACGTGGCAGGCGTCTGGTGATGCCTCACTGTGGTTTGACTGGAGTTTCCCTGACGACTTGTGTGCCGGCTTCCTGATTTTATTGGGAATCCACACACATTCTTCTCGAGACGCCCACTTGCACCTCACCCCACTCGCCCCCCGTGCTGCACAAACAGTTCACCCTTGTCCTTTTAGCCTCCATGGAGGCATTTCCCTCCCCAGCTCCCCCGACACGCCCCGTAGGTGCTTGTTTGCACCCCCGCCTGGCAGCATCACTGATGAGCCGCATGATGACTCAGAGCGCCCCCCCCAACCCCATCCCCCCATGTCCCCAGCATCTCCTAGTCTGGTTACCTGGCAGGGGCAGTGGGGTCAGAGGAGTCGAGTCATTCCCTGAGCGTGGCAGTGAGCTTCTGAATGCAGGATGTTAGGAGGAGAAAAGCAGTTTTTCTCCCCAGTACTGATTGATTTTATTTGTTGACAGATAATTGTTCTGTTAAAAATTTTAAATTTGAGAAAGTCGTTCTTCAGCTACTTCTTGCAGAGCTACATGGAGTATAGTAATGTTTGTGGAGAGACTGTGAAGTTTTAAATAAGCATTTGCACGTTCTGAGGAGGGCCGTGACTCACCTGACCCTCCCTCTGGCAGGAGTATACCATTGACCCTGACTGGCGCTTCCGGAGTACGGTCCTCACACCAATGTTTGTTGAGACTCAGGCCTCCCAGAGCACGCTCCAGGACGGGTCCGTCTCGGCTCGCAGGGCGATGGCGGGGCAGGTCCGGGCCACCCAGCAGCAGCTCGACTTCACGCCCACACAGAGTGCAGGTACTGCCTCCGCTGTGGGCATGCACGCCAGCGGCGCCATGAAGGCCTTGATGGTGGGAGGAAGGATGGGCTGAGTCCCTGGGTTGTAGATTCGGGGGTGGGGTGGATTTGAGGGGTCCTGGGGACCGAGGTGGGGACGGCTGTGCAACCAGCAAACATGCTGGGCTCTTCAGAGTGCGTGACATCGTCCATTGGACTTTCTGTGTTTTTACCACAATTTTAAAAAAGGGGAGAAAAGGATTATTTCTGACTGGAGAAAACAAAGATTTCAGTACATGTAAGTTTTAGTTTGATTTTTGTCCGGAAAGATCTATCTGTCCAGTGCATCCCATTTAAAACCGCTTGTCTCAGAAGCAAAGCAGAGCTAAACCAGATTCACTTACTGTGTTTGTAGTTCATTAAACTGCTCTTTTTCAAACGGTTCAGCTGTTTCCTTTGATCAGCAGAGTATCAGTTGTAGAGTAAAATCCCCAAGTCGTTTTTATGGAAATACTTCAGTGTTTTTCTTTTATGTAATTTTTTCATACTCTGTTTGTTGTGGAAATAGGACTAACTTGGCCAATTACTGTGGGACCTTTAGACACTGATGTTAGAAATCACAGACCTTAGTGCCATGTAGATGCAGTATCATCCTGACGAGCATGTGGTGGTCTCCCTCGTGCCCACAAGGAGAGGAGGTCCGGCCGCCGGGCCTTCCTTGGGACATGGTGGCCCACCCTGGTAACTGTGGGTGGCCCTGCTCTCGAGCGGCGGGTCCCAGCCAAGGCGCCAGCCAAGCGGCACTGCTGTGACCGCGCATCATGTGTGTTTGCAGGGGGAAGAGTGCTCTCCCACTGGCTGACGGCGGGCAGCACCGACCCTCTGAGCGGCAGCCTGGCCCCCACCACTGAGGCCTCGTCTGCGTCCCTGCTGTTTGCCCACAAGAGGCCCGAGAGGCCCCGGGGAACGCCCATGAAGTCCGTGGGGCCTGAATTTGGGAAGAAAAGGCTGGTCTTCCTAGAGAATGAGGTGGACGATGGAGCACAAGGTAAAAGATCACTGAGCTGTGTTGAAACGCCTGCCTCCGCAAGCTCATGACTGTTCCTGAGTCCAGGTGGCCTGCGTGGAGCCCAGCACCACGTGGGAGCCTGGTTTGGGGTTCAGGAAGCGGTTGCCTGAACTGGGTCGGCCCCTCACTCAGGGGTCCCAGGTGTCTAGGGGCCATGGTACGAGCAGGATGGGGAAGCTGAGTTAGAGAGTTTAGGTCCGGGGGCTGGGAGGGTCAGGGCAGGCCTGAGGGCGGGAATGAGGATGCAGACATTCGGCTCACCAGGGGTGGGGGTGTGCTCTGGGAGGGGCCCCGGCCAGATGCCCCCCAGACTCGTGAGAAGCCCCCAGCCCCATCCCCCGTGGCCCCTTCCCCAGTCAGCCTCATCCGATCAGCCAGGCCCTCAGTGTTGCTTCCACATCTCCAGTTGGCGTTACTGTGGCCGCTTTCCTTGGGGTCTTGGTCACTTTCTCCCTTGCCCACCCCCTCCCCCCACACTGTCACCAACGTCCTGAACAGGTCTTGCTGCGGCTTGCCTCACGTGGGGCTTCTCTCCTTTCTCGTGCAGTCACTGTTCATGGGCATTAATGGCCTCCGTTTCTTTTTTGTTGAAGTAGAGTTGTGTTGATTTCTCCTGCATGGCACAGTGATCCACCTGCATGTACGTATATGTATACGTGTTCTTTCTCGTTAGGAAACGGCTTCCCTTTTCACCCATGGGTGTTTTTGCCAATAATTTCCAAACGTCAGTTTTCTCTTGTAGGAATTCCACCTTGACTGTCAGACCTGAGGGATTATCCTTCTGATTTTCCCTTCTCACCATCTCTGCTCAGCTCTGGGCACAGCATTACCTTCTGACTGTGCTTGTGCATGACGACATCCAGTCTCTAGTTCCTACGAGCTTCTGTGCTCTCGGAAAGTCCCTTCCGTGCCCTGTTACAGGACCTACTCTGCTCTTGTGATAAAGGGTCATTTGAAAAATTTTTTCCCTAGATGGTCTGCTTTCAACATTTTCTCCCCCCCATTGCTTTGGTTCCTACTTTTCTTATTTGAAGCTTTGCTGAAACATCTGCTGATTTTTGGCTTTTGCTGTGTCCAGGCAGGCAATAACCGGCATTAGGAGTGGTGGCTACACACTGGGTGTGCTGACTGGCCTTACCAGATGTGGAGGCCCCTGTTTTGTACTGAGTGGTCCCCTTCTGAGTCCAGGTCCCCCCCCTTCTGCCTGCATGTCCAGGCCTGGTGCTAGGGCAGCCCTGGGTTCCCCAGTGGTCCCGACTGTGGGGGCTCTGCTCCAGCCATGTGGCCCCGTACCTCCAGCCTCAGCCTCGCATTTCCAAGCCCCCTTTCCCTGAGATGTCTGAGCCCTGCCTTCTTCCTCCGTGCAGCCTCAGTTCTCCAGCTTCCAAAACTGCGCTTCACAGGCTTAGGTTATTTTGGAAATAGAGCTGTGGGGAATAGGAGATAGAGACGAGCAGATGCCTCACTTCATGTCAGCAATTCTGGGGAGGAGGGGACGGACATCAGCCGCGCATAACCAACCTGCTGTCTGTTCTTCAGGTCCAGATAATCGTGCAGAAATACTGCGATTGCGCAGACGATTTCTAAAGGACCAAGAAAAGCTGAGTTTGATTTATGCCAGGAAAGGTGTTGTTGAGCAAAAGCGAGAAAAGGTTTGTACCCATTTTTGGAATTTGGTCAGAAATAGCTGTTTCTGTCACAGGATGTGTGCCCAGGAGATGTCTTCCTGGCTGGCCTAGGCTGGATCGCAGAGGTGGCCCATGTGACCCCACCTCCAGGTGTCACCTGAGCCCCACTGCTCTGCTGGGGGGTGGGAGGTGCTGTTCTCTCTGGACAGACAGGCTTTCTGCACGAAGTGGAGACCAGAGCCCCCCGCCCCTGGTGTCACGCCTCTCAGGTGCAGTCCCCGCAGCCTCGAGGCCAGAGCCCTGATGCCATGGCTGAGGGCAAACTGAGGGCTGCACTCCTGGAGGCTGGTGGGGGGCCGGGTGAGGAGCATCGCCAGTCCCGAGCTGCCCACTGCGGACACACGTGCGGCATGAAGGGATGGTTGAACGTTTCTCCCAATGTGGAAGTAACAGCAGAAGTTGTTCAGCCCTAGAGTCAGTGTAAGATACAGATCAGCGATGTTGAAAGGCTGTTCTAGGATTGGACTGTGGGTGAGACCCTATTATAACCCACAGAGATGATGACAGGCTGTTCTAGGACTGGACTGTGGGTGAGAATCCTGTCTCCATTGTGACTCAGTTTAAATCCTCAGCCACTTCACTTCCAAACCTGAGTGTGAAATGGTCAGAAGGTTCCACTGTTTTCTGTGTAAAGACTGGACTTCCCTGTATCTCTGTAACCACAGCACTGCAGAACGAGGGCCGGCCCCACCAAGCCTAGGGGCCTTTGCTCCAGCCTCCTCATTAAGCCTGAGTCCTGCCTAGGCTTCTTGAGGGGATAGGGCAGGGGTGGGATAGAGGCACCGGGCTGATCACCGAGGGTCTCAGGGAATGGATTGGCTGTGGCCTGGGACCTGGGGGGTGGCCTTGCTAGGTGTTGTCACCACTCTCAGCAGAGGCGTTTGGGGTTCCCCTCTGCTCTTGGAGCTGCAGAGCAGTATGCAGCAGATGGAGAAGCTGGGTAGCCTCAGGGGTTAGCCAGGATGTACGCATGTGAGGGAGTGCCCTGTGGGGGGAACAGGGCCCGCAGGGGGAACCTGGCCCCACAGGGGGAACGGGCCCTTGCCATTGGAACCCGTACCCGCCTGGGGGGGAATGGGGCCCAAAGGGGGAACGGCTGCAGAGAGCAGGGCCAGCTGGGGCCAGTGGGCTCTATAGCCAAGGTTTGTCTTGAGAGTGACAAAGAAATACAGTCCTCTCATTTGTGGGTTGAAAAAGTTTTAAATCAAGTTCTCTAATTTCAGAGAAACTCAGATTTATTTGTAATAGATCTTTAATCTTCCCATTGCACATCTGACACTGGTTTTGGGCTTATTGTCTGCCACATTGATCAAGTGTAGCGACTAGAGTGTCTTGGATAGAATTGACCTTGATTCACTTTTGTCAGTGGTGGGTGAGGACGGTTTCATCACCCAAGCACTACTGGTTAGATGAAAGTTGTAACCTTCCGGTATTGCTAATGATTGTAGGAGATCAAGAGTGAGTTGAAAATGAAGCACGAGGCCCAGGTCATCTTATACAGAAGTTACCGCCGTGGAGACCTTCCTGACATCCAGATTCCGCACAGCAGCCTGATCACCCCGCTGCAGGCTGTGGCCCAGGTCAGTGCGGGGCCAGCACACGCTCTGGGGCCGTTGCCTTGTGCAGGGAGCAGGGGTGACCTGACCCCGACATGGGCCTCAGTGCTGAGCCTCATCCCAAGTCCTGGCTCCCGGGGACCCCGCCGTGGGGTCCCATCCAGCACTTTGCTTTGGGCCCAGTGTCTCTGTGTGCCACTCACACCGCAGTCTTTTTCTCACCAGTGATGTTGGTGGGAATGAAATAGTATGTAAGTAGCTGCACCACTTAAATCATTGATTATACAAAACTCTCTCGTGGGGGTGATGGGGAAGGTCAGTGGTATCAGCATCCTCCTCTGAAATTCCCAGGCACAGAGGACTGAAATACTCCTCTGCGTCATTAGGGTGACCACGAGCTTCAGGAGTGAGTGAGGTTCTGTAGCTGAGAGCTCTGAGATAAACAGGATATTTATCCCTCAAAAGTCTGGTTAAGATTCCTTTGACTTTAATAAAGTAATTTAAGAAATGTTTATACTGTGTCATATAGTACATAATTAGGTACTGAAACTTGATGCCCCATATTTTTACTGTACTTAAGTTTGCGGAACTAATATTGATCATAAGTGATAAGTGAAAGTCGTTCAGTTGTGTCTGACTCCTTGCGACCCCATGGACTATACAGTCCATGGAATTCTCCAAGCCAGAACACTGGAGTGGGTAGCCTTTCCCTTTTCCAGGGAATCTTCCCAACCCAGGGCTCGAACCCAGGTCTCCAGCATTGCAGGCAGTTTCTTTACCAGCTGAACCAGTATTGGGAAAGCCCAATACTGATCATAGTAATAGGTTATGTGTGGCCCATTACTGCTTTATAAGCTTTTTACTTATCTAACTATTTATAAAGTGATAGGAATTTGCAAAATAGCTTACAACCCCATGTCCCTTCCCAGCTTTCCTCGGTGGGCACAGTCCTCCAGTGACGTTGCCCAGCGTGGTGACCGGTGGCAGCACTTGATGTTTCAGGCCGGGCTCTGACACATGGGCAAGTCAGCACACCTGTCCCACTCGGGAATGTCTTACAGAGAGACCCGCTCGTCGCGAGGCAGCTCTTCAGCAGCCTGTGCTCGGGGATCCTGAGGGAGTCAGGCGAGCGCAGGACTGCAGCTGAGGGGCGGGGCGCCGCCCAGAAGCTCCTGCAGGACTTCACGCACTTCCTGGACACCAGCTTCTCCTTCTTCCCGCCCTTCGTGTCCTGCATCCAGGTGAGGCTGTCGGCACGCCTGTGTCTCAGTGGCTCTGCTGGTTTCCCAGTTGCAGTGTGGGTTTAACACAGCAGCTGGACTCTGGGGGGCCACTTCCTCCCAGGTGGCTTGGGACAGCTTATTCATTCTTTTTGGCTGTGCTGGGTCTTCCCTGCTTTGTGGGCTCTTCTCTGATTGTGTTGGCGGGGGGTGCAGGGGCCTGCTCTTTGTTGTGGCACACAGGCTGCTCGTTGCTGTGGCTTCTCTTGTGTAGCTCAGGCTCTGGGCACGGGCTTCAGTAGTCGTGGGTCCCGGGCTCTAGAGCACAGGCTTGGTAGTTTGGCACCTGGGCTTAGTTTCTCCATGGGATGTGGATTCTTTCTAGACCAGGGACTGAACCTGTGTCTCCTGCCTTGATAGGCAGATTCTTTACCACTAAGCCACCAGGGATGCCCCGATTAATTTGTATTTTTTTTTTAATGTATATAGGATAGAATAATCTGAGCTCTGACTGTGTGTCAGCTCATCCCTGCAGGGTTCTGGTCACGCCTATATGTCATGTGGCACCCAGCCCTGCTGTCACCTTTAGGGACACTGACGGAGTACGTGCCTACCTGTGCACTGGGTGGGGCCCAGGCAATGGGAACACAGAACTACACTCGATGGGAGTAGGCGGAGAGCAGGCAGAGGTGGAAGGTCACAAGGGCATGGCATGTGATGCAGAAGTGGGTGGGGTGCAGGGCCTGGTGGGCAGATCAGCAGGCCACCCCTTGCTGGAGAGTGGGAGGTGCTGTGCACCATTGCAGACACGGGGGACACACGTCTCAGAGAAGGTTTCCACAGCAATGCAGTTCGAACAGAGGACTAGTGTAGATGTACTTTTGTAACCACTAAGCATACTTATTAGGGGATTAAGAAATATTTTCTTTATACTCAAAACATGGATAATTACAAAGCCCCTGATAGAAAATCATCTGGATTCATGTCAGTATTTTTGTAATTAGTTACATCCTTGGAGTAATTTTTAAATTATGTTCTTTAATGCTATTTATCAGTAGCTGTGGTTTGCAAACTGGGTAATAATTCCTTGAGATGAAGTATTTATTATGCCTACTTTGTTCTTTTCCATGCAGCATGAAACTGTTAATACAGTTTCTTTTTTTGTACTCTACTTTTATTGGTTTATAATTTACATGTAGAATTCTTTCATTGGTTTTCTCCTGGCAATACCAAAGACAGGGCTTGAGAAATTATATTGCATCAGCCAGTGTTTTAGAGTAAGTTTCTCTTCACATTGTATTCTGCAGTGATTTTTTTATATCTGAATTTCTAGTTTTGCAGTTTTTGTCCACTGCTGTTTAGGGAAGTCTTGATAGGTAACTTATTGCCCTGCGGCTTGCCTTCGGGCCCGGAACTGGGGGAGCCACGTGGGAGGGATGCATGTGCAGACTTGGTCTGAGACTGTGTGTGAAGTGCTCCATGTCTCTCTCCCATGACTGCTAATGCCACAACTTAGTGTTTGGTAAAACAAGTTAATCCTGGTTGGAGACCCTCTCACTGAAGGACTGCGTGTTTGTCTTGCCAGGAGATCAGCTGCCAACATGCCGACCTGCTGAGCCTCGACCCGGCTCTGGTCAGTGGGGCCGGCCTGGCGGGCCTGCAGCAGCCCGGGGCCATCTGCCTGCTGGAGGAAGCGCTGTTGCGACTGGCACCCCAGGAACCGCCCACCAAGCGTGCGCGGGGGAGGCCCGGCCTGCCCCCTGACATTGGCAGGTGGATGGAACTTGCCAAGTAAGCTCTGGGCCCCGACCCTGCTGTGGCCAAAGCGATGCGTCTAACACAGTTACTTTATCTGGGCAACACACATGCTGTCCGAGTCTTTTCTTACCTGAGGTTTATCATGAGAAACCCAGGGCCTAATTCTCAGGCACTGGATTCTGAGGGCGCTGAATTAGGGTGAGACTGGACTTGCACTTTTCCTGTAGCACTGGTTTTGAGATATCCCGGTTCTGGGAAAAGCGTAAAAGAGTGTCTCTTGTCGTGTAGTCGCTCCTGTCCCTGTGCCTGCGAGAGGCGAGCAGTAGGCGCTGTGTCGCTGCTGAGGAGCCTCGCAGCCCGGGTGTGACCCGTCCCCTGGGGCATGACGTTCTGGGGCTGCTGCTCTGCCCACAGGCTGTTCCCACCCCGTCGTGTCCTCTGTGGGCTTGGATGGTCGTGACAGCTTGTGTGGGCATGCTGAAGACAGGAAGAAGTCTCCAGGGAGGAGGGAATGGACTTTTAGACACCTGAGCCTGTCTTCAAGTGGGAGGCTTGGCTGATGGGCCAACAAATTTGTGTTGACATCAAAGTCAAAACTCTAGCACATGTTCAGACTCTCAGTAACATCGAGACAGCCATTGCATGTGGAGTACATGGCATCTGTAGGGCCAGAACTAGTTTACCTGCTTCTGGGTTTTGGACCAGATTCCAGAAAGGTCACCACAGATAAATGTTTCAGTGATGGAGTGACATAGAACAGTCTCATTTAATGAGTCAACTTGTGCATTGTAAACCTATGATATTTTCAGATTTTACATTAAATGCACTTCAGAATGGGCTTCCCAAGGTGATGCTATTGGTAAAGTGCCACTAGTGGTTAGTGGCAAAGAACCAGCCCACCAACGCAGGAGACGTAAGAGACGCGGGTTTGATTCCTGGGTCGGGAAGATTCCCTGGAGGGGAGGGCATGGCAGCCTACTACGGTATTCTTGCATGGAGAATCCCATGGACAGAGAAGCCTGGCAGGCTACAGTCTGTGGGGTCACAAGAGTCATATGCAACTGAAGTGACTGAGCACACAGGCATGCACTTGAGAATAATTTCTGCCTTCTGTATGGCTCAAGTAATAAAACTTCCTGGGAACTTCAAATTTTTTAAGATTTTATGTTTTGACAAAACAATATGACGTCCTTTTTTAGTTATTATAATTGTGGCATCTTGGTTTAATATCATTTCAAGAAAGACTTTAAAAATATTGGGGCATTCACTGATTTGTCCTCTTTTTTTTTTTGATCTGTTTCATAGACTGTACAGGTCGATCGGGGAGTATGACATCCTCCGTGGTATTTTCAGCAGTGAGATTGGGACAAAGCAGATCACACAGGACGCACTGTTAGCAGAAGCAAGAAGTGACTATTCTGAAGCTGCCAGGCTGTATAACGAGGTAGAGTTGATCTCCAGCAAGTGTGTCCGTTGCTTTACCACTTTTGTTCTCTGGATGGAAGCACTGTCACCTTTAGAATTTAGACCTTCAAATATTCAGCTATATTCCTTAACTTTTATACAAAGATTACTACCAGAAAATGGTTTCATAATAACTGAACGTGAATTAGTTATTGTTCTGTCTCTTACTCTTTTTAAGAAAATACGGAATCAAAGAGAAAGTGTTTTTTACTAAGTTAGTATGAAATTGTAAGATGTCATTTCAGTATCTGGTATGGTTATATAGTTTCTGTTTGAGTAGATTGTTTCCACTCTGCAAGTAAAACTTATAAAAAGGTAGGTGAGAGCTGGTTTGGGGAAGTCCAGTTGTGCACATCTTGTGTTGGGAGTTGTCCGTGGCTGAGTGTGGATGTGTGGCAGGTCACACTTGCAGTTGAGGGCCTGTGGCCTGTGTGAAACATCTAAATGGTGAAAACTTCTGCAGTTTTCTATAAATGTCCTGTTTTCTAATTTTCATTCTAAGAACTTTTCAAGTACTGAAGAATCTAGAGTATTTACATCAAATTAAGGGCCGTTTTCAGTTTTCAGCTTATTAATTGACTTTATAGTTAAGTTCCCCAAAGAAGTGGTTCTGTCCTAGCTGAGATTTTTAATATTCATTTGACTGTTCAGTTCAGTTCAGTCGCTTAGTCATGTCCGATTCTTTGCGACCCCATGAATTGCAGCACGCCAGGCCTACCTGTCCATCACCATCTCCCAGAGTTCACTCAGACTCACATTCATCAAGTCTGTGATGCCATCCAGCCGTCTTGTCCTCTGTCGTCCCCTTCTCCTCCTGCCCCCGATCCCTCCCAACATCAGTCTTTTCCAATGAGTCAGCTCTTCGCATGAGGTGTCCAAAGTATTGGAGTTTCAGCTTTAGCATCATTCCTTCCAAAGAAATCCCAGGGCTGATCTCCTTCAGAATGACTAGTTGGATCTCCCTGCAGTCCAAGGGCCTCTCAAGAGATTTCTCCAACACCACAGTTCAAACACATCAATTCTTCGGCACTCAGCTTTCTTCACAGTCCAACTCTCACATCCATACATGACCACAGGAAAAACCATAGCCTTGACTAGACGGACCTTAGTCGGCAAAGTGATGTCTCTACTTTTGAATATACTATCTAGGTTGGTCATAACTTTTCTTCCAAGGAGTAAGCGTCTTTTAATTTCATGGCTGCAGTCACCATCTGCAGTGATTTTGGAGCCCCCAAAAATGAAGTCTGACACTGTTTCCACCGTTTCCCCATCTATTATTTCCCATGAAGTGATGGGACTGGATGCCATGATCTTCGTTTTCTGAATGTTGAACTTGAAGCCAACTTTTTCGCTTTCCTCTTTCACTTTCATCAAGAGGCTTTTTAGTTCCTCTTCACTTTCTGCCATAAGGGTGGTGTCATCTGCATATCTGAGGTTATTGATATTTCT
>SJYQ01004521.1:87572-126361 GCA_006410935.1 Redunca redunca
TTTTCCACAGTTTATTGTGATCCACACAGTCAAAGGCTTTGGCATAGTCAATAAAGCAGAAATAGATATCTTTCTGGAACTCTTGCTTTTTCCATGATCCAGCGGGTGTTGGCAATTTGATCTCTGGTTCCTCTGCCTTTTCTAAAACCAGCTTGAACATCAGGGATTTCACGGTTCACGTAGTGCTGAAGCCTGGCTTGGAGAATTTTGAACATTACTTTACTAGCATGTGAGATGAGTGCAATTGTGCGGTAGTTTGAGCATTCTTTGGCATTGCCTTTGTTTGCGATTGGAATGAAAACTGACCTTTTCCAGTCCTGTGGCCACTGCTGAGTTTTTCAAATTTGCTGGCATATTGAGTGCAGCACTTTCACAGCATCATCTTTCAGGATTTGAAAGCTCCACTGGAATTCTATCACCTCCACTAGCTTTATTCGTAGTGATGCTTTCTAAGGCCCTCTTGACTTCACATTCCAAGATGTCTGGCTCTAGATTAGGGATCACATCATCATAATTATCTGGGTCGTGAAGATCTTTTTTGTACAGTTCTTCTGTGTATTCATGCCACCTCTTCTTAATATCTTCTGCTTCTCTTAGGTCCATACCATTTCTGTCCTTTATCAAGCCCATCTTTGCATGAAAGGTTCCCATGGTATCTCTAATTTTCTTGAAGAGATCTCTAGTCTTTCCCATTCTGTTCTTTTCCTCTATTTCTTTGCATTGATTGCTGAAGAAGGCTTTCTTATCTCTTCTTGCTATTCTTTGGAACTCTGCATTCAGATGCTTATATCTTTGCTTTTCTCCTTTGCTTTTCACTTCTCTTCTTTTCACAGCTATTTGTAAGGCCTCCACAGACAGCCATTTTGCTTTTTTACATTTCTTTTCCATGGGGATGGTCTTGATCCCTGTCTCCTGTACAGTGTCACGAACCTTGTTCCATAGTTCATCAGGCACTCTATCTATCAGATCTAGGCCCTTAAATCTATTTCTCACTTCCACTGTATAATCATAAGGGATTTGATTTAGGTCATACCTGACTGTTAGGTTCCCTCAAGTTAATTCTCTTTTCCATTTTTCCTCTACCTGTCATAAATCTGACAGTGATTATTCTTAGTGTGAATGTTATATGTATCCAATTCGGTAAAATAATCTTCGCAGGCCCTCAACACACAGGAGTGGGCAGACGGCGAGCCCACGGAAGCCGAGAAGGACTTCTGGGAACTTGCATCCCTTGACTGCTACAACCAGCTGGCCGAGTGGAAGTCGCTGGAGTACTGCTCCACGGCTAGTAGTGATGGCGAGGGCACCCCGGACCTGAGCAAGATATGGAGCGAGCCCTTCTATCAGGTGCGGGGCCATCTATGAGGTCACCCAAGTAGATGTCCTCGATGGTCAAATGCTCTCTCATTGATAAGAGTGAAGTTGCTCAGTCGTGTCTGACCCTTTTGCAACCCCATGGACTGTAGCCTACCAGGTTCCACCATCCGTGGGATTTTCCAGGCAAGAATACTGGAGTGGGTTGCCATTTCCTTCTCCAGGAGATCTTCCTGACCCAGGGTTTGAACCTGGGTCTCCCACATTGTTGGCAGATGCTTTACCGTCTGAGCCACCAGGGAAGTCTCATTAAGCGAAGGTGTTTAAAACTTTTCAGAAACAGGAAAGTGGTTGTAAAGCATTAGAGTGTTTATACAACTTGACTCCCCCAAACTCCATAATATTGTTAAACCAGTGTGCTTCCCTCATAGCTCAGTTGGTAAAGAATATGCCTGCAATCCAGGAGACCCTGGTTAATTCTTGGGTTGAGAAGGTCCACTGGAGAAGGGATAGGCTACCCACTCCAGTATTCTTAGGCTCACATTGTGGCTCAACTGGTAAAGAATCCGCCTGCAGTGCGGGAGACCTGGGTTGAATCCCTGGGTTGGGAAAATTCCCTGGAGAAGGGAAAGGCTACCTACTCCAGTATTCTGGCCTGGAGAATTCCATGGACTGTATAGGCCATGGGGTCACAAAGAGTCGGACATGACTGAGTGATTTTCACTCACTTACTCACTGTGCTCTTAGCTAATGCTTTCAAAATAAGCAGATGCCTTTACGAAGGAATGTTAGCCTCCCTGGTGTGACGATAGGGAGAGTGTTTCCTGTTGTGTCTGCACTGCACATGGGCCTCACTGGGCCGGCCTGGCACCCATCTGCACTGCTGCCCTCGCCCGGCCTGCAGGTCCTCACTTGGTACTAAACGTCCGGTTCTCTTTCAGCTACAAGTAGTTTCTGTTTTCTATAGAACGTGTTCCTGTATGTTTTGTGGTTATAAAATGAGCAATTATAGATGAACTTGCTTTAAAGATTGTGGCCTTAGGTTTGAAACATTAAGCGCCATCATTTGAACCTGGGAAGTGACACCACAGATGCATGGCGATGCCATCTCAGGATGTCACATCCATTCTCGCTCTGCAGGAGACCTGCCTGCCGTACATGGTGCGCAGCAAACTGAAGCTGCTGCTGCGCGGGGAGGGTGACCAGGCACTGCTGACCTTTGTGGACGAGGCACTGACCTCGGAGCTGCGGAAAGCCCTGCTCGAGCTCCGCTACAGCCAGGAGCTGAGTCTCCTCTACCTCCTGCAGGATGACATTGACAGGGCCAAGTATTACATCCAGAACTGCATCCAGATGTTCATGCAGGTAACCTGGGCGTGCCTGCCAGGGCTGCGCTATTCCTGTGAGCTTGGGTCGACATGGGCAGTTCTCTGGCCACTTGCCTCTGATTCCCTGCACACCAGCCAATAGCCTGGAGCCTTTTAGTGCCTGTTTCTGATTTAGAAAGTTCCCTTTGTTTTCCCTTGGGGTTTTCTTTCTCTCCCTGGATGAGGACCTGAGAGCAGGCCCCACCCCCAGGCACCTGGGTGGGAGGTGGTCATGCAGGAGGGCCGTGAGGCCCCGCCAGCCAGGGTCTGTCCTGCCTCTGAGGTTGGCCGTTACGTTGTTAAAGCCGATTCTTGTGTAGAGTCCCTGAATGTTTGTGTTGCTGAACATAGACATTCACTGTCTTTATTCTCGTTTTTAAACATGTTTGAGGTTGAGCAGCAGTCTACTTGAGGAAGTTTATGGAAGGAGAAAGGTTGGCTTCTATAGGTGGCAGTTCTGTATTATAGGATATTGTGATTTTTAAGAATTGGTGGGGATTGGAGGCAGCAGCACCTGATTGTATTGCTCTTACTGCTTTTGTTGAACCAAAGTGTGACTGAAAACCAAAATTAAAAAAAAAATTAGACCATTTAATTGCTCCTGTGACCACTCAGAGACATCCCGTGTAACTGACCTGTTTACAAGGTGGTTGCTGTTTCATGTTTAGACTGTGTTAAAATCTGAAGCAGTACATTGACCTGTAACCAATGCTAAATAACTTTTCCAGAACTATTCCAGTATTGATGTCCTCTTACACAGAAGTAGACTCACCAAATTGCAATCTGTACAGACTTTCATAGAAATTCAGGAGTTCATCAGCTTTATTAGCAAACAAGGTAATTTTTTATTTATATGTGTCTTTTTTCCTTTCATAATTAGGAAGAGTTTCCTTTCATAATTAGGAAGCATCTGATTGATTTTTTTTTTTTGGCTTGGTAATAGTACATGTTTCTTAATCTATGGGTTAGAAACTGTCTTGAGTTTACTCCATGAATGTTTGTTTTGAGATTGTTGAAATAAGTGTTTAAAATGTCCAGTGCTCTTCTGGGCACTTAAGAAGCTTCCAGGGAGCAGACGCTGTGGTCCCCACAGAGCAGAGCAGTCCAGGACCCCCATGAAAAACTGGGGTGATAGAATCTGCTGGTAGGGCTTGAGTTGGGTATGGTAGGAAGAGAGGGGTTCTCAGAGGGCCAGCCTGAGCCTGGGTACTGGTGTGACTGTCCCGGGTGCCAGGTGGTGAGGTGAGGCCCAGGTGGCTGTGCCCAAACCGAAGGCCTTTCTGCTGCTGCTGAGTGGGCTTAATCCTGATGCTGATGGAAGGTCCCCCAGAGTCAGAAGTAACGTCTTGTTATGAATCCAAATTTCATTTCTTGAAAGACTTCTTAGAGTACTGATAAAAGTTGGTGTTCAGAACTATCTACCTGACTGTTCTCTGTTTTAAATTTGGAGAATGGTTTTTCAAGTGTATATTACTAGTGGCGTATCATTCTAGGAGCTGTGTTAGTTTCTTTTCTCTGTATTTTACCCAGTTTTATAACAGCCTATGAGATGTAGGCTCCAAAACTAATATCATGGCACCTGATGACCGATGCTGAAGCTGGAATACTTTGGCCAGGCGATATGAAGAACTTACTCATTAGAAAAGACCCTGATGCTGGGAAAGACTGAAGGCAGGAGAAGGGGACAAACTATGGAAAGCTCGTAGATGGGAATACCAGACCATCTTACCTGTCTCCTGAGAAACCTGTATGCGGGTCAAGAAGAAACAGAGCCCTGCATGGAACAGCTGATTCATTCACTATCAAGAAAGGAGTGTGACAGGGCTGTCTGTTTTCACCCTGTTTGTTTAACCTATACACTGAGCACATCATGAGAAATGCCAGCCTGGATGTGTTACAAGCTAGAATCAAGATAGGCGGGAGAAACAACCACCACCTCAGATATGCAGATGATACCAGTCTAATGGCAGAAAGTGAAGGAGGAGCTAAAGAACCTCTTGATGAGGGTAAAGTGAAAGAGCTGGCTTGAGACTGTTAAGGAAACTAAAATCATGGCATCTGGCCCCATTACTGCGTGGCAAATAGAAGGGAAAGAGGTGGAAGTAGTGAGAGGTTTCCTCTTCTTGGGCTCCAAAATCACTGCAGACGGTGACTGCAGCCATGAAATCAGAAGATGCTTGCTTCTTGGCAGGAAAGCAGTGACAAACGTAGATGGTGTGTTGAAAAGCAGAGACAAAAGTCCGCTATGGTTTTCCCAGTAGTCACATATGGTTGTGAGAGCTGGACTGTTAAAGAAGGCAGAACGTCAGAGAATTCATGTCTTTGAACTGTGGTGCTGGAGAAAACTTCTGAAAGTCTTGGACAGCAAGGAGATCAAACCAGGCAATTTTAAGGGAGATCAACTCTGAACTGGAAGAACTGATACTCAATCAGGTGGCCAAAGTATTGAAGCTTCAGCATCAGTCCTTCCAATGAATATTCAGGACTGATCTCCTTCAGAATGGACTGGTTGGATCTCCTTGCAGTCCAAGGGCCTCTCAAGAGTCTTCTCCACCACCACAGTTCAAAAGCATCAGTTCTTCAGCACTCAGCTTTCTTCACAGTCCAACTCTTACATCCATATATGACTACTGGAAAAACCATAGCTTTGACTAGAAGGACCTTTGTCAGTAAAGATGTCTCTGCTTTTTACTATGCTGTCTAGGTTGGTCATAGCTTTTCTTCCAAGGAGCAAGCGTCTTTTAATTTCATGTCTGCAGTCACCATCTGCAGTGATTTTGGAGCCCCCCCAAAATAAAGTCTGTCACTATTTCCACTGTTTACCCATCTGTTTGCAATGAAGTGGTGGGACCAGACGCCATGATCTTTATTTTTTGAACGTTGAATTTTCAAACCTTGATGGCATCATCCTTTAGGGATTTGAATGGTTCTGCTGAATTTCATTAACAGCAACTTTATTAAGAGCAGTGCTTCTTAAGGCCAACGTGACTTCTCACTCCAGAATGTCTGGCTCTGGATGACTAACCACACCATCATAGTAACCTGATTCATTAAGATCTTTTTTATACAGTTCTTCCATGCATTCATTCCATCTCATCTCGATCTCTTCAGCATCTACTAGGTCTCCACCATTTTTATCCCTTATTGTGCCCATTTTTTGGGCGGAATGTTCCCTTGATGTTTTCAGTTTTCCTGAAGAGATCACTAGTCTTTCCCCTTTTGTTGTTTTCTTTGATTATTAAGCACTGTTCATTGAAGACGGCCTTCTTGACTGTTATAGCTGTATTTTGGAACTCTGCATTTAATTGGATGTACCTTCCCGTCTCTCCCTTGCTTTTTGCTTCTTCTCGTTCTTCTGCTATTTGTGAAGCCTCCTCAGATAACCACTTTGCCTTCTTGCTTTCCTTTTTCTTTGCAATGGTTTTCTTTGTCACCTTCTGTAGTGTGTTGCGGCCTCTGTCCCTAGTTCTTTAGGCACACTGTTAACTCAATCTAGTCCCTTGAATCTGTTTGTTACCTCTATTGCGAATTCACATGGGATTTGATTTAAGTCATACCTGGTTGTCCTATTGTTTTTCCAGTGTGTGTGTTTGGTTTTTTTTTTTAAGTTTAAGCCTGAATTTTGCTATGAGAATTTGATGATCTGAGCCACAGTCAGCTACTGGTCTTGATTTTGCTGACTGGATACAGCTTTTTCATCTTTGGCTATAAAGAATGTAATCACTTTGGTTTCGGTATTGACCATTTGGTGCCGTGCATGTGCAGTCATCTCTTATATTGTTGAAAAAGGTTATTTGCTATGACTAGTCCATTCTCTTTAAATATTAGTGTTGTGGAATTTAGAAGCCCTTGAGCCAGGTTGTTTGGGGGTTTTTGTCATGGTGACCTCATGTGCAGACCAGGTCTGGGTTGGTGGCCAATCCTCCAGCAACGGACGAGTCTCCTCCTTCTCTGGGCGCTCCCATGAGTGGCATGAGCAGATTCAGTTGTCCTGTGACAATTCATATTAGATTTTGTAAACAAGAAAATTGGTTGCAACCCCTTGAATAGCTTGTCAGTTTTCAGTGCTTTTTAGATTTTGGGATTGTGAGTAGAGCATTGTGATTTTGGACCTGTGGTGAATGTAAAAATTGTGCGTGTTTATTTCCTCCTCTTTCCTTGATGGCCTGAAGACATTAAGTTTTCATGCCAGAGTATATTAAACTTGGTAACTTTGTGCTCCTGTTGTGAACAACATGGCCAAGTGTAATTTGGACAAGGAATCTGAACTAAGTTTCTGTTTACAGATGGCAGCTCACTTTGTAAGGTGGTCTAATCATTGGGCTATGGCCACACTCACACCATAATGTCATTTTTAGGTAATTTATCATCTCAAGTTCCCCTGAAGAGACTTGTGAAAACCTGGACAAATCGATACCCTGATGCTAAAATGGACCCGATGAACGTCTGGGATGACATCATCACAAATCGGTGAGATGTGATCCCCCCAAGTTGATGTGGTCTCTTTTCTGAAGTTTCCAGAATTGTTTTTCTCCCAAACTGTGGTTGAGCAGTGTGGAGTCTGAGCCTTGCATGCGCCCGTTTCCACTGAGGTTGTCCTGTCAGCAGTCTCCCTGCATGTGTGCGATCATGTCCCCTGTCCGTCCTGTGCTGGTGGTGAGCTGTGGATGTGCTTGGAGGTGAGCTCCTGGCTCAGGGCTGCCTGATGGGGAGCGACATCCCAACTTCTCAGCCCTGTTATGCACCATATGCCTCACTTCACCAGGTCTGAGGCTGTCTGCCTCCCTTGAAACAGCCCTTGGGGGTCCACAGGCAGATACTTGCCACACGTATCCGTGGGAGGAGCAGGGCCAGAGAGGCTGTGAGTTGTTTTATGCAGAAACACGCTGTCAATGGGACTGAAGGACTGTGACCCCCACAATTCCTCTTCCTGCCATTGGACCCTGTTTCCTCTGGTACTACAGCTTTTCAAAGATTCACTTTTAATACATTTTGTTTTTCAAACTTTTTTACTTTTTATTTTGAGACAATTCTTTTCTATAAAAAAATAAGAAAAGTGGCACTCTTCTGTGTGCCTTTTTCTCAGATTCATGGTTTTTTTAAACATTTTAAATAGATTGTATATTAACCTTTTTTTCTTTTTCTCCACATATATACTTATTTTTGGAACCATTTGAGGATAAGCTGCACACATCTATTTCTTTACCTCTTTGTTTATCAATGTACCTTTCCTAAGAAAAAGAGTATTTTCTTAGAACCACAGTACAATAGTAACTTCTCTGTTTTCACTTTAATATACAGCCTCAATTTCAGTTTTGTCATTTCTCCCATTAATGTCCTGTAAAGCATTCTGGCCTTTAAGATAGGACACAGCAGCATCGTATATGCATTTATTTAGCTGATATGTCTTCTTGGTCTCCTTGAACCTGGGACAGTTCTTCAGCCGTCTTTCAGGACACTGATGCTCTGGAGTTGTTTTCCATAGTTTGGGTTTAGCTCTATGTCGTCACGACTGTCCAGGTGAGATGCCCATGGTGGGAATGCCGCTGAAGCAGTGTGTGCATCCTGCGGCGTCCCTCCTAGAAGCACAGAGTGTTCCCTGCCCTTCCTGGTGTTGGCTGTCTGGTTAAAGCAGTGTCTGGCCTTTCCGGGTGTCAGGCCTGTATTCTCCTCTCCCCTAACGGATGATAGGGGAGGTGCTCTGCGACATGCCGGTCCTGCTCGATGAAGCCGCCTCCTCCACACTGTGTCTGGATGACTTTGGACAAAGCAGCCTTGGCAGCGCTGTCTGGTGACCATCATCTCCCCCAACCAATGTGCCCGTGTTTGTCTGCATCTCGTAGGAAGCCCTCCTTCTCCCCCATCTGTTTATCTACTCATTTACTTAAATTTTAATTATTAGTATATAATCATGGGATCAAATTTTATTTATGGAATATAATCCATTACTGTTCTTATTTATTTCATGTTCAGAATGTCTCAGGTTTGGTTAGTGGGAGACCTTTCGATCTGGTATTCCAGGCTCATCTTGCAAAATTATCCTCCTGTATTTTCTTCTAGAAATGTTATGGTTTCATTTTTAATGTCTAGGCTGGTGATGCAGAGGAAGATGATCCTGTAGATGGTGTGAGGGAGGGGTACAAGTGCACTTTTTCCATGTTGATATCTCGTTGTGTAGTTCCATTTGTTCAAAAGTCTTAACTTTTTTTTCGTTGAATTGCCTTGGCACCTTTTTTGAAAATCAGTGGCCATTATATTTGTCGGTCTTTTTTTGAATTCTCTGTTCTGTTTCTTGATTTTTATGCTTATCTTTTCACAATATCAAACTGTATTCATTACTGATGCTTTATAGTAAGTCTTGAATCAGATAGGGTGAGTCCTCCAACTTTGTTTTCCTTAGTGAAAATTGCTTTGTTTCTGTTAGGATACTTATATTTATATATACATTTTAGAATCTGTTTATCAATTTCTACAAAAAAAACCCAGTTTGGTTGGAGTTTTGTTGACTGTAGATCAGTTTGGGGAATTGCTGTCTTAACAGTATAGAGTTCTCTAGTTCAGGAATGTGATATGTCTCTCTGTTTACTTAGGTCTTCTTTAATTTCAAAGATTTGTATGTTTTCAGTATGGAAATCTTAGATGTCTTTTGTTAGATTTGTTTCTAAGTGTGTGTTGTTTTTTCAGCACTCTTGTAAATGGATTCTTTTTTCATTGTATTGGTATTTTCCAACTATTTGCTGCTCATATACTGATTTTCTGAAAGATTTTTTTATAATGAAGAGGTATTGAATTTTGTCATATGCCTTTTCTTTACATCATTTAAATGATCGAGTTTTTCTCTTTTTTTCATGTATGTGTCTGTTAGGTCCGTATTGTTTATAGTATTGTTCAAATCTTCGATTTCTTTATTGATTTTCTGTCTGTATGATCTATCCATTGTTGGTGGTGGAGTATTAAAGTCCCAGCAATAGTTGGATTGGTGTTTATTTCTTCTTTTAGTTCTATTACTGTTTGCTTTATAGGTGTTTTGATGTGGGGTGCATAAATATTTGTAATCATTATATTTTCTTGACAGATTTGTAGTTGGCCCCTTTGTCCTCATGTAATGACCTTCCTTGTATCTTTTCACTGTTGTTAGCTTAGTTTGCTCTGATAGAGTAGAGCTACCCCTGCTCTTTGGGGTTACCATTTACTTGAAATATCTTTCTCTCCCTTTATTCTGTCAGTGTGTCTCAGAGCAAAGGTGAGTCTGTAGTAGACATCATATCGTTGGAGCTGTTTTGTCTTCTGTGTCCTGTGGCTTGTGGGATCCTAGTTCCCTGTCCAGAGATGGACCATGGGACAGTGCAGGTGCCGAATCCTAACCACTAGACCTCGAGGGTTCTTCCTGGATCTTGTTTTTATCCATTCAGACATTCTCTGTCTTTTGCTTGAAGAATCTAATCTGTTTACATTTGAAACAGTTATTGATAGTTAAGGACTTACTGTTCCCTTTTTGTTAATTGCTCTCTGACAGTTTTGTGGGTCCATGACCCCTTTTTGCTTTTCCTGTTCTTTCTTGCGTGATTTGATGACTTTTTGTCTACTGGGTTTTGACTTTTTTTATCACATCTTTTGTGTGGCTACTACAAGCTTTCCTTTGTGTCTAGCATGTGGCTTACATAAACTATCTTGTAAAAGGATTCTCTGTGCTGCCTGGATTTTCTGATCAGGCTTCCTGGGTGGTTGGAACAGGGTCCTGTGCTCAGCAATAAGGTGGGGTACTGTTGAAGGGTGGGGAAGACAGCAAGATTGGCCCAAAGGCCAGCACAGCTCATCATCTGGGGACCCAGATCAGGTGGGACTGCACACCAATTCCCTGGCCAGACAGGGCCACCAGTTGACTCTGAAGACAGGGCGGGAGAGAGACCCTGGCTGAGCTGTCTGCTGCAGGACTGCTGTGTGCTGGGCTGTGAGTGGGCCCCACAGCCCACGTGTTCTTGTGAGGCTCCCTGGGTAGCTAAGTTGAAAGCTCTTCCACAGGTCAGTTTCCCAGCCCATGCGGGAATACCACGTAGGCCCCTCAGCTGGTAGGACTCTTGTTTGGGAACCAGATGCAGCAGAACCATGAGCCAAGCTACATGGCTCTGTGGCCAAGCCACTGTCCTGGCTCTGTCCACAGGCAGGGCCTCCTGCTGGGCCTTCCCATGCTGCTGTGAGCAGGGTCACAGGGTGGGCTGTGCAAGTCCCTGAGCTCCTGTTAGGCTTCTCAGTAGGGTGGCTGGGGCTGTGAATTAGCTTCTCTGCCCAGGCAGAGGACAGGACACACTCCAGGACTGATGGCGCTCATTGTTTGGGTCCTGAATCAGGCATACCTGCACCTGCCCAGCTCCCTGGTCAGACTGGGCCAGCATCTCGGCTCAGGTGCATAAAGCCACTGGTTAGGATTTCTGTTCAGGCACCACTGGGAGCAGGGCCCTGCCTGCCTGGATCCAGTGCTGGTTGCTGTAATCTCCCCAGCTTTTCTGTCATGGTCTGAGCCCTGAGACCCCTAGGAGGTGAGACCCACAGCCCTGGGAGTGGGCACCACCCCCAGTCTCTGGGGTATAGGGCTATTTACGACTCACCGTTGTGTTGGGGGATTTTCCCAGAGGTGTCTTGTCCATGAATGTTGTTTGGTTTTCCTGTGAGGGGACCAAGGTTAAGAATGACCTGTGTCACCATCCGGATAATATTGCTCGTCTTTGCTGTGTTTTTGGTATAATACATTGCTTTTGATTCTGAAGTAGATGGTGCATTTGAAGGCAAACCTGTGTGGTTATGGTGATCTCTTTTCCAATCTCTTTTCCATATTCTTGGCTTGCAAACATTTTGTTAAGAATTTTTTCTGTCTATATTCAAGTGGGAACTGGTCTGTAATGTCTCCCTTTTTTGTAATGTCCTTGTTAGCTTTTGATGTTAGGGTTATGCTGGCCTCATAAAATGAGTTAGGACAAGTACTCTTCTTTCTTTTTTGAAAACAGTTTGTATAAGATACTTCTTATTTCTTAAATATTTGATACAGTTCATCAGTGAAACTGTATATGCCTGGAGGTTTCCTGTGGGGCAGATTTTTGATAATATATGTAATTACTTAAGTAACGTAGGGCTGGGACCCCTGCGGTGGTCCAGCCGTGAGGGCTTCCTGCTCCCAGTGCAGGGAGCCGGGTTCATTCCCTGATGGGGGAAGCAGGTACCACCTGGTGCAACTAAGACCCAGCACAGCCAAACAAATAAATACTGGGGGGAAAAAAACCACCTTTTTGAAAAAAGATATATAGGACTATTTAAATTTTCTATTTCTTTCTGTATCAATTTTATTAAATTGTATTTTTCCATTTCATGTCAAATTGTTGGCATAAAGTTGCTCATATTATACTCTAATGTTATTATTTGTGGTATCTGTAGTGGGAGATCCTTATTCAGTCCTGATATTGACAATTTGTGTTTCCTTTTTTTTCCTTCATCAGTTTCTCAATTTTAGGTGTCTGTCAATTCTGCTGATTTTCTCAAAGGATCTGCTTTGCTAATTTTATCATCAATCTGTTTTCTATTTCATTTATTTCTGGTTTCATCTTTAGTATTTTCTNGCTGATTTTCTCAGAGGATCTGCTTTGCTAATTTTATCATCAATCTGTTTTCTATTTCATTTATTTCTGGTTTCATCTTTAGTATTTTCTTTCTGCGTTCTTTAGATTTAGCTTTTCCTTTTTCAGTTTCTTAAGGTGTAAACTTTGATCATTGATTTTATGCTTTTTTCTTCAGTACATTTAAAGTTATAATGTTCCCCTAATCACTGCTTCAGCTGCACACTGCAGATTTTAGTATGCTGGTTTTGTATTTTTATGTTATCTTGTAGTTCAAAATATTTTCTCATTCTTCTGTGATTTCTTTTTTGATCCATAAAATCGTTATAAGTGAGGTTCTGTGTCTTACTGATTTCTGAATTAATTCCTTGTGGTTATAAACATACTGTATGGTTTCGGTCTCTTTAAATTTATTGAGACTTGATCTATGGCCAAGCATATGGTCTATTTTAGTAAATAAACTATGTGTACTTGAAAGCCCAGTGTATTCTGTAGTTCTTGGACATAATGTGTATAATTTTCAATTAGATCAAGGTGGTCAATTGTGTTTTTCAGATCTTCCATGTCTTTAGTGATTTTTTGGTGTGTCAGTGTTACTGAAAATTAAAAACACTGAAATACAATCACAGGAACCAAATCAAATGTGTATAAAATTGGCCATATGTATAACACAGCCACTGAGAACAGTGGTTATAACCTGCCTGCCACTTGACACTGTCTGACTTTGGGAGGAGGACCTTAGATTTAGAGACAGAAGAGAAAAATGGTTTTGACCCAACACCGGATGTGCTGTCCCTTCATTAAGAAGGCAGGTTGTGAGTGTAAATACTGTACTTTGTGGAGGTGGAGCCAATAGATGATATCTGGAAAGTTAAAATATCCTCAGTGATCTTCAGAGGATCCTCAGAATTGTTTAATAAAAATGGAGATTAAGTCCAGTTCTGAGAATGTAGCATTCAGTTCAGTTCAGTTCAGTCGCTCAGTTGTATCCGAATTAACCATCTAAAAAATGAGCAAAATTTCAGTAAGTGTAGAATTTCTATCTAAATGCTATCCAGTAGCTTCCTGTGTGTCAGAGATTCCTTTCACAAGTCTGGCATTAAGTCTTACTTTTCTTTGTTTCATGTAGATGTTTCTTTCTCAGCAAAATAGAGGAGAAGCTCTGTCTCCTTCCAGACAGTGAAGGTGCGAGTGAGGACGGGGCTGAGATGGATGCACAGGCTCAGGAAGAAGACGCACGGACCCTGATCACGAGCTGCAGCTTCTCCATGAGGATGCGGATGGCCGAGAGCGCAAGGAAGCAGGTGGGCACCAGGGCCACAGACTCGAACCGGCGGTCTCTAAGCTGAACTCCTCTTTAAAAACTGATGCTTAGAGGTGATGGAGTTGTTAGTATTTCTTTATAAGAAAATAAGCTTGAAGAAAAATTAAAGTTTTCCAGAAAGCCTCTAAAGTTTATTATTCACTTGGCAGTCATTTCAAAATGATTATTTTCTGTTACTTATAAAGAAAATAGACCTAACATCAGGTTTTGTCTTGTTTAACAAAGTGAGTGCTTGCCAGTTTGTTACAAATTGTATTTAAGTTTCAAACTGTATTTTCAGATTGTGAAAAATCTGTCTTTTGATAATAAGATCCTTAATTGATACCAGTATGCTTTGTTTAAAAGTGTCATATTAACATTTTAAGTATTAAAATTTTCATATAATCATATTTAGAGGAACTTTCTGTTTTAATGATGCTATGTTGATTTGCTGTTATAAAGCAAAGAATATTATGCCAGTAGAAATAATTAGTATTTCTGTTTTGTGGGTTTTAATGCCCTTGTATAATGTTTTTCTTTGAGGTAAGTATGGTATAAGGAATTTTTATATTTTCAATAAGACAAAGCCCAGCCTGGAACAGCCTAAGTGAACAAAGGAGCTGTATTAACCCCTAAATTATACTCTAGAGGAGCACGCTTTCAGATGCTCTCAAATTCCCCACTGAGGACGATCTGTCTCCTGTCCCAGTCTCCCCCGCCACACACACATGAATCTTGTTCTTTGTGACTCTGGTAGCTCCAGGCTTCCCTTGGAGTTGGAAATGCTCTTGATGTTTTGTGTATTGCTTTCCCACTGCATCTTTCTGGAATTAGGTAGTCGCTCCCTGACTATTTCCTGCAGAAAAGAAGGAAGATTCTTTTTTTCCAGAAGGTCCTGGCCATTTCTCCTTCTTTATCCTTAGCTCTGGGTGCAGGAGGAGTGGCTGTGGTCCAGGGCATGTAGCTGAGGGGGTTCATGTGGCTTTTCAGCAGGAAGTGGGGCAGAGCAGGTGCTTTTCACTGCTTGGGGGGGATCACGGGGTCGGTGGGGAGAAAGGCTCCAGGGAGAAGAGGTGCTTGGGAATGGTAGGAAAGAAAGGTGCTGAGATACATTTTAAAATAATATCCCAAAGGTGAGAAACTGGGAACTGCAGTGAGGGGAAGCCTATCTCGTGATGCTGATTTGAGGTGGACCATGAAGCTTGTGGCCTAGAATTAGGGACTGGAGACTCCAGGAGGTCCTGGAAGGTCTTGAACATGCTGGTGGGAACAAAAACTGTGTTAAAGTAGACCAGAGATGGCAGGAGTGATAAGAGCGACCTGGACTTCTGGTCTGAGTGGTTGGAAGGGTCGTAACACAGTCTAATGTCAGTGTCCTTGAAGCTTAGGAGAGAATTAGATTTAAGGGATGTCCATAAAACAACCAAATAAGTAGTAGAGAAATTGTACATTAAAACTAAAAGCTTCTGTGCCTCAAGCAACACACTAAAGAAAGTGAAGAGAGAGCCATACAACGGGAAACAATATTTGGAAATTGTATATCTGATCAGTTCAGTTCAGTCGCTCAGTCGTGTCCGACTCTTTGCGACCCCATGAATCATAGCACGCCAGGCCTCCCTGTCCATCACCAACTCCTGGAGTTCACTCAGACTCAGTCCATCAAGTCAGTGATGCCATCCAGCCATCTCATCCTCTGTTGTCCCCTTCTCCTCCTGCCCNGACCAGAGATGGCAGGAGTGATAAGAGCGACCTGGACTTCTGGTCTGAGTGGTTGGAAGGGTCGTAACACAGTCTAATGTCAGTGTCCTTGAAGCTTAGGAGAGAATTAGATTTAAGGGATGTCCATAAAACAACCAAATAAGTAGTAGAGAAATTGTACATTAAAATTAAAAGCTTCTGTGCCTCAAGCAACACACTAAAGAAAGTGAAGAGACAGCCATACAATGGGAAACAATATTTGGAAATTGTATATCTGATCAGTTCAGTTCAGTCGCTCAGTCATGTCCGACTCTTTGCGACCCCATGAATCGTAGCACGCCAGGCCACCCTGTCCATCACCAACTCCTGGAGTTCACTCAGACTCACGTCCATCAAGTCAGTGATGCCATCCAGCCATCTCATCCTCTGTTGTCCCCTTCTCCTCCTGCCCCCAACCCCTTCCAGCATCAGAGTCTTTTCCAATGAGTCAACTCTTCACATGAGGTGTCCAAAGTACTGGAGTTTCAGTTTTAGCATCATTCCTTCCAAAGAAATCCCAGGGCTGATCTCCTTCAGAATGGACTGGTTGGATCTCCTTGCAGTCCATGGGACTCTCAAGAGTCTTCGCCAACACCACAGTTCAAAAGCATCAATTCTTCGGCATTCAGCTTTCTTTATAATCCAACTTTCATCCATACATGACCACTGGAAAAACCATAGCTTTGACTAGATGGACCTTTGTTGGCAGAGTAATGTCTCTGTTTTTTAATATGCTGTCTAGGTTGGTCATAACTTTTATTCCAAGGAGCAAGTGTCTTTTAATTTCATGGCTGCAGTCACCATCTGCAATGATTTTGGAGCCCCCAAAAATAAAGTCTGACACTGTTTCCAATGTTTCCCTATCTATTTCCCATGAAGTGACGGGACCAGATGCCATGATCTTAGTTTTCTGAATGTTGAGCTTTATGCTAACTTTTTCACTCTCCACTTTCACTTTCATCAAGAGGCTTTTTAGTTCTTCTTCACTTTCTGCCATAAGGGTGGTGTCATCTGCATATCTGAGGTTATTGATATTTCTCCTGGCAGTCTTGATCCCAGCTTGTGCTTCTTCCAGCCCAGTGTTTCTCATAATGTACTCTGCATATAAGTTAAATAAGCAGGGTGACAATATACAGCCTTGATGTACTCCTTTTCCTATTTGGAACCAGTCCGTTGTTCCATGTCCAGTTCGAACTGTTGCTTCCTGACCTGCATATAGATTACTCAAGAGGCAGGTCAGGTGGTCTGGTATTCCCATCTCTTTCAGAATTTTCCACAGTTTATTGTGATCCACACAGTCGAAGGCTTTGGCATAGTCAATAAAGTAGAAATAGATGTTTTTCTGGAACTCTCTTGCTTTTTCGATGAACCAGCGGATTTTGGCAATTTGATCTCTGGTTCCTCTCCCTTTTCTAAAACCAGCTTGAACATCAGGGAGTTCACGGTTCACGTATTGCTGAAGCCTGGCTTGGAGAATTTTGAGCATTACTTTACTATCGTATATCTGATAAGCGTCCACTTATCCAGAATACATAAATAACTCTTTACGACTGAACAACAGAAAGTCAAAAAATCTAGTGATAAAATGGGCGAAGGAGCTGAATAGATGCTTCTCCTAAGAAGACATTCAAGTGGCTAGTACACACATGAAGAATGCAGCACGAGTCGTGGGGGGAGGTGGGTCAGACCACAGCAAGGGCCCGCCCGCCACCACCCTCAGGATGGCTGGAGTAGAGGTGCACCCTGCCGTCACTGGTCTGGCAGCTCCTGCAAATGCCAAGGGTCACCATGTGACAGTAGTTCCCCTCCTCGGAATATACCCATGAGAAAGCAGAGCTTAGGTCCACACGGAAATTTGTATCTAGGAGCTTTCAGTTCAATTACTCAGTCATGTCCAGCTCTTTGCGACCCCATGGACTGCAGCACGCCAGGCTTCCCTGTCCATCACCCACTCCCAGAGCTTACTCAAACTCATGTCCCTTGAATTGGTGATGCCATCCAACCATCTCATCCTCTATCATTCCCTTCTCCTCCTGCCTTCAGTCTTTCCCAGCATCAGGGTGTTTTCAGATGAGTCAGTTCTTCGCATCAGGTAGCCTAAGTATTGGAGTTTGAGCTTAAGCATCAGTCCTTCCAGTGAATATTCAGGACTGATCTCCTTTAGGATGGACTGGTTGGATCTCCTTGCAGTCCAAGGGACTCTCAAGAGTTGTCTCCAACGCCACAGTCCAAAAGCATCAATTCTTTGGCGCTCAGCTTTCTTTATAGTCCAACTCTCACATCCATACATGACCACTGGAAAAACCATAGCTTTGACGAGACGGACCTTTGATGGCAACGTAATGTCTCTGCTTTTTAATATGTCTAGGATGGTCATAGCATTTCTTCCAAGGAGCACATGTCTTTTAATTTCATGGCTGCAGTCACCATCTGCAGTGATTTTGGAGTCCCGAAAAATAAAGTCTCTCACTGTCCATTGTTTCTGCATCTATTTGCTATGAAGTGATGGGACCATTGTCATGATCTTAGTTTTCTGAATGTTGAGTTTTAAGCCAACTTTTTCACTCTCCTCTTTCACTTTCATCAAGAGGCTCTTTAGTTCTTTGCTTTCTGCCATAAGGGTGGTGTCATCTGCATATCTGAGGTTATTGATATTTCTCCCAGCAATTTTGATTCCAGTTTATGCTTCATCCAACCCGGCATTTCGCATGGTGTATTCTGCATATAAGTTAAATAAGCAGGGTGACAATATACAGCCTTAATGTATTCTTTTTCCAGTTTGGAACCAGTCTGTTGTTCCATGTCCAGTTCTAACTGTTGCTTCTTGACCTGCATACACATTTCTCAAGAGGCAGGTCAGGTGGTCTGGTATGCCCATCTCTTTCAGAATTTTCCAGTTTGTTGTGATCCATACATTCAAAAGCTTTGGCGTAGTCAATAAAGCAGCAGTAGATGTTTTTCTGGAATTTTCTTGCTTTTTGATGATCCAATAAATGTTGACAATTTGATCTCTGGTTCCTCTGCCTTTTTAAAATCCAGCTTGAACATCTGGAAGTTCATGGTTCACATACTGTTGAAGCCTGGCTTGGAGAATTTTGAGCATTACTTTGCTAGTGTATGAGATGAGTGCAATTGTTCAGTAGTTTGAACATTCTTTGGCATTGCCTTTCTTTGGGACTGGAATGAAAACTGACCTTTTCCAGTCCTGTGGCCACTGCTGAGTTTTCCAAATTTGCTGGCATATTGAGTGTAGCACTTTCACAGCATCATCTTTCAGGATTTGAAATAGTTCAGCTGGAATTCCACCACCTCCACTAGCTTTGTTCATAGTGATGCTTCCTAAGGGCCACTTGACTTCACATTCCCGGGTGTCTGACTCTAGGTGAGTGATCACACCATTGTGGTTATCTGGGTCATGAAGATCTTTTTTGTTTATTTCTTCCATGTATTCTTGCCATCTCTTCTTAATATCTTCTGCTTCTGTTAGGTCCATGCCATTTCTGTCCTTTATTGTGCCCATCTTTGCATGAAATGTTCCGTTGACATCTCTGATTTTCTTGATGAGATCTCTAGTCTTTCCCATTCTGTTGTTTTCCTGTATTTCTTTGCATTGCTCACAGAGGAAGGCTTTCTTGTCTCTCCTTGCTATTCTTTGGAAGTCTGCATTAAAATGGGTATATCTTTCCTTTTCTCCTTTGCCTTTAGCTTCTCCAGGGGCTTTATTTCCATTCAGATTAGCAAAGAACATTATTTGAAATAGCCGAAAGGTGGCAGCAACAAAGCTGGAATGTGTATCAGGAGGAGGTGGGTGATAAACTGTGGTTCACCCTGAGAGAGAGCATTGCTCAGCTGTAGGGAAGAGTTGGAGTCTGACTCAGGTCCGAGATTGCCTGCTGATTTGACAATACCAAGGGTCTGGAAGAGGCAGATCCAGGAGCAGAAGGCCATTGTTGCCAGCAGGTGGGGAGGGGAAGCCCCTTTGGACAGGGCTTTCGTGGTTGAGGAGTGTGTTGTGAACTCGGTGGCAGTGACTCTCTCCCAGCCTCCCTGGAGTACATGTTGTGGCTGTGACTGTCCCTACGGTAAACACAGGGACACCCCATGGTTTCAGCTGAGGTGATGGGTCTCTGCCCCCTGCTGGATTGTATGCTGCGGGCCCCATCTCATCTCTCTGCTTCCTCTCTTTCCCCTGCAGAACAATTTCTCGCTCGCCTTGAAGCTGCTGAAGGAGCTGCACAGAGAGTCGAAAGCCCGGGAGGACTGGCTGGTGATGTGGGTGCAGGCCTACTGCCGGCTCAGCCATAGCCGGGCCCGGGCCCAGCGCCGGCCTGAGCAGCTGTGCACGGCACTCAGGACTGCGTCCCTGCTGGGTGCGAGCTGCTTTCTGGGCGGCGAGCATTGTGGATCCTGTCTTTCTCACCTCTTCTTTGTGCTGCGCTATCTGACATTTGGGAACTCAATTTTATAAAAATGTTTTAAAAGATAATTTTATTTATTTTTGGCTGTGCTGGGTCTTCATTACCACGCGAGCTTTTTTCTAGTTGCGGAGGATGGGCTCTGGAGCACTTGGGCTTCAGTCATTTTGACATGTGGGCTCAGTAATTATGTCTCCCTAGGTCTGGAGCACACGTTCAGTAGTTGTGGCCATGGGCTTTGCTACTCCTTGGCATGTGGAATCTTCTTGGCTCAGGGATGGGACCTGTGTCTCCTACATTGGCAGGCAAATTCTTTACCACTGAGCCACCAGGGAAGCCCTGTAAAAATTTTATTAAATGTTTATTAGGTATTTGGAGCCAAGGTTCTTTGTATCCTAATAATACTATTAAATATGACTTTTGAAGCTTTTATTTCTTTAAAGTTGAAGTTTAAAATGTTCTTTTTAACACTTAGCTAAGTTTTGGGTTTCATAGTTTAATTGTGACTATATTCTTTTAATTTGTGTTATTACTGATTTCTAAAAAGTTTGTGTGTGTGTAATCCAACAGCTGAGAACACATCGCGCACAAGCACCCTGGCTTCCCGTGACCATCACGTCCTCCTGGGCACGACCTACCGGATCCTGGCCGATGCGCTCTGTGACGAGCCCACCTGCCTTGCTGAGATCGGGGAGAGTAAGGCCAGGAGTGTCGTGGAGCTGTCTGGGTCCAGCTCGGAGGATGCAGACAAGGTAGTGACGCTGGGCACCTGAGCTTCTGGCGTCGTGTGTTTGTCCTGACCGTGACGGTTCTGCTGCATGAGAGCAGCATCAGGTCTCGCTGTGTGCTTTTAACACGTAGCTGGCAGTTACACGCAACCGAGTTTGCCACTGGACTAGCGACACCCTCCATGTGCTTCCTGTTCATTCAGATAACACCTTTCCTTTAATGTCAAGAATGAGGAGTCTGTGTCGATCCCTGTGGACGGTTTTTCCATGTACTTTGCTGTAATCTTGCCACCCGTCATCATCCAGACGGCCCACTAGCTTGTGGGGAAAACCAGCTTTTCTGCTTTTTTGTGTAGCAGCTGCTCTGTTGGCTTTTTTCAGGTGATTCTATATTATCAGTAATTCCCATGTGCTCCTCATGTCTCTTGTGTCCCCAGCCCTTCCTCAGCCCCACTCTGGGGCCTAGGGGGCCCCCCTTGTGTTGGTTTTCAGGTCCTGAGGTTGTATGAGGCTCATGTCTCTCTCCCGGTCTAGCACTAACAGCTTTGTGTTCACTGGTGGCCCATGGGGCCCAGGTAGGGAGGAGGGTCCTCAGGAAACTCCGGGCCCACTCACAGCTTTCGGGGTCTCTGAATTCCAGGTCATGGCAGGTTTGTACCAGAGAGCATTCCACCACCTTTCTGAAGCTGTGCGGGCAGCAGAGGAGGAGGCTGGGCCCTCGGCGCGGGGCCAGGGGCCTACAGCCAGCGTGACCATGGCTTACCTGACACTTGCCGAGTTCTGTGACCAGCAGCTCCGCAGGGAGGAAGAGGGCCCATCCGGTGAGCCTCATGTTGTGTCAGCACGTGGTTTGTCTGTTTGAGGGGCAGTGACACGGACACACCCTGTGGGCTGCCTGTGGCCGGTGGCAGGCTGTCTCTGTCCGTCCGGCTGCTTACCTGACGCGAGCATGACCGGCTTCTATGGCCGCCCTCCTGCTGCAGCCCAGGACTCAGACAGCTTCACCCAGGAGTAGGGGTCAGCCCCCGAGAGAAGCCCTCACATGCGGCCCAGGACCGCCTGCTCTGCTGCAATAGTGGCTACAGAGGGAACATGGCGATTACAACATGCAAGCCCCGGGAAGTGAGCATCAGAGCTGGTCACTGTGTCTGCCTGGGGGTGGTGACTGCCTCTCCCCTCTTCTGTCCCACTAGTCCTTGGGTCCACAGAGCGGCTCACGTATCCAGCCCTTGTGGTGGACAAGATGCTGAAGGCATTGAAGTTTCACTCGAGCGAGGCGCGGCTGAAGTTTCCCCGGCTCCTGCAAATCGTCACACAGTATCCAGAGGAGACGCTGGACCTTATGACCAGAGAGGTCAGTGTGTTCATTCCAGCAGCTGGAACCTAATAGAACTTACGTCCAGACATGCACCGTGTGTGGGGCATGGGTGATGGCTTTTCCTAACCATCGCTTTCTGCTCCATCCCAGAACGTGTGTCAGTGAAACGCTGAGAGTGAGCTCCCAGGCCCCGTTTCCCTCTGGGGGTATTGGTGTGAAGACTCCGTCTGCAGGGGGACCCCAGGGGCAGACAAGGGGTGAAGGCTGGCACATGGCCTCCCCTCCCTTCAGGGATGAGCCTCATCTGTAGCATCCGGGGCCTTAAGCTCAGCTCACTGTTTGGCAGTGCCACTTTCTGGCAGGGGATGTTTTCGGTGCCGGCCCACCACACCCTGCATCTGGGGGACCCTGAGGGCTCCTGCAAACACCCCATTCCCCTGCTCATGTCCCGTGCCGGCCTCTCTGCTGGGGCTGCATTGGGGCAAAAGGGAGGCAGGGTCCTCAGAGAGGCTCCTTAGTGACTTCTGTGGAGCTGTAACTGGAAAACTGGGCCAGGCTTTGAGTTGACAATGTTCAGAAAGGGTGACACAGTGCTGTTAGCTGGGCACAGCAGGCTTGTAAATGGTGCTGTCACTGAGCTCAGAGTCAGTTCTCTGCACACTTGGGTGGGTGAGTATTTCATTAGGTCCAACACAGGAAATTAAGGTCAATTTGGTATGCAACACACAGGTGTTTTTATTAAAGATAAGTAAAGAAATTTCAAGAAGTGATGATTTTATTTTTCCCCAAATCATATTTATATATAATAAAGATAACATCTTGAGTTTGTGTGGAAACAGACAGAGAGGTGGGTCTATATCAAGACCCTTGAGAGGGGCAACTGGCCTTGTGCTGAGGGTTCCCTAAGCTGCCTGCCCTTCCTCACTTTACACCAGTGTTTGAGGTGTATCAGATTTTATCCTGAAACAAATGGCTGGAATAAGCCTTGGAGGAAAACCTTAGTGAAATTTAAAAATGATCTTGAAGTTGAGAGACAAAAACCAGGAGCTATAAAGGAAAATAATTTGACGCTTCTATCATTAAAAAAAAAAAACAAAAAACCATATACAAACTTTAAAAGAAAACTCAGAGAAAAATATTTGCAACACATAGTGGAGATGGAGAGCAGTTGTGTCTGGTCTCCAAAATAACAGACTAATAGAAAACAGGAGATGCTCACATGATTAAAGTATGTGAGGCCAAGAAGTGCAGGATTCTAAAAATAAAACATGCAAATTACAATTAGATACGTTTTTATTTCTCAGATTGACAATAAATTTTAAATGTTGATTGTCCTCAGTGTCGGAAAGGATTTTGGAAAAGACTTTTAGAGGTGAAAATTTGAAAAATCTTCTTGGAGGAAAATCAGTGATTTTTACTGTTGTTAGTATTAAAGTAAGAAGGGATTTAGGAATTTCTCCTGTGGGCATATAGCACAGGTACAAAGAGATAAATATGCAGGGATGAGCCCTGTAGGATTGTCTGGAAAGCAAGAACTGCAGGCACCCTAAAAGTTGATGATGGAGCACAAGTGAGATGACGTGGGATACAGTACAGCTGGTGGAAGGAATGACGTAAATCTAAGGAGAATCAGCAATAGTGGTTCTGTCTGCTTCCAGTCTTATAAAGAAAGGGGCCGTGTGAGTGCCCAGAGAAGGCTCGTGGCAGGTCAGAACCAAAAGGGCAGGAGAAGGCCAGCCTCCGTCAGTGCCTCTGTTTTTACGCTGACAATCGCAAATGCAGCTGTGCTTTGATGTTGGACACACAGCCCCTGTGTAGGGAAGGAACATTAAATGTCCTGCTCTGTGTTGCAGATCTCTTCTGTCCCTTGCTGGGAGTTCATCGGCTGGATTGGCCACATGCTGCCCTTGCTGGACAAGGAGGAGGCGGTTGCCATCCAGCGCACTGTGGAGGACATTGCCGACCACTACCCGCAGGCCATCGTCTACCCGTTCATGATAAGTAGCGAAAGCTACTGCTTCAGAGACACTTCTGCTGGTCATAAAAACAAGGAGTTTGTGGCCAGGTGACACTGAAAAATTAGGTCGCTCAAACACTGAAAGGTTGTAAAAATGACTGTGGGCCAAGCAGACACACGGACGCTAATGTTTGTCCTCCGATGAGTTAGTGCTGCCCTGGGGCGGGAGGCCTGGGCATCTATAGGCTGGGTGCATCCACCTGTGTGTTATTTGCTGTAGAATGTCTTTTCTTTTGTAAGCACAGTTCATCTTACAGTGTTAGTCAGGAGAGAGTTGTGCTAAATGCTAGTGATCTCTTCTTGGTTGAGACAGACTCGAGATGCATTCTGAAATCAGTTCCTGAAGTTCTGAAATTGAAAGTCTCTGGGAAGCCGCTCTTAATTAGGACTCACAAAATAGCCCAGATATTATCCTTTTGGCTTCTTCAGTTGATTTGTGAGTGAGCACACAGGCAGTGGTGTTTCGCTTTAGAAAGAGGACTTTGGTAGACAACAGTATTGTAGCCGCCCTTCTGTGTCAGGAGCTGACGTGCCTAGTTATTTAGAGTGGTGAGCTTCTGAGTGGCAGTGTGGGGGCGCGCAGTGCCCTGATGGGCTGGCCACGCACCCACTGCCCTGTGATCCCCACCGCCCTGTGGCACCCACCTCTGTCTCAGCAGAGGCAGCTGTAGCGTGATTAGTTCCTTAGACAGAGAACAGTTGCAGGTTTGTTGAGAAAGGGACCTTTTAACCACAGAAACTGTATGTGTCAGCTTGTGTGCATCAGAATGTCGAGGATTTGCTTTCACTTCATCTTTCTTTCTTTTTTAATAAGTATCTATCTTAAAAAAAAAAAAGTTCATTTACTTATCTGGCTATACTGGGTCTTAGTTGCGGCATGTGGGATCTTTAGTTTTAGTTGCAGCATGTGGGATCATGTTTCCTGACCAGGGATTGAACCCTAGACCCCTCGCATTGGGAGCACAGCATCTTAACCCCTTGTCCCACCAGGGAAGTCCCTGTTTTAATTTTTAAATTGCTCCTTCTCTGAACTAGGTAGCTGGTTAAATGTTTTCTTATATATAAATATAGTTATATACATTTAAAAATTGTTGGCCTTGATCTTTGGAAGATGTTTGAGCACCTAAACTTTAATTTTTGTAACAGGATTAAAGCTAAGCTGGATCGAGAAGGTGTGGTTCAGGATTTCATTAATGCCCTGGAGCAGCTCTCCAACCCTGAGATGCTTTTTAAGGTGAGGTGACAGCTCCTGGCATAACACACGGAACTCAGTGAGACTCGCCTGTGGTCCCGCTTGATGTGTCTTTTTCTGTGCAGGACTGGATGGAGGACGTTAAGGTTGAACTAGGGAAAACACCTGTGGATAAAAAGAACATTCAGAGAATGTATGAGAGGATGCACTCAGCCCTGGGAGACCCACAGGCTCCTGGCCTTGGGAGTTTTCGAAGGAGGTTTATCCAGGTACGTGGATGGCAGGCTCCTTGAGATTAGAGTTGTGTGGAGACCAGGGCTTATACTTGCTGGTTCATTGATAATTCTGGTTTTAAAATGTCTGTTGAACTTACAAACTTTCGTTAGATCTGTGACTTTCTGGTAGACATTGATGGCATGTTTTTAGGTCAGATAGTGGCACGTTTATTACATTCTGTTCTTCGTGGCTAGATTCTTAGATGTACAGGTTAAGTGTGGTTTAATCTTCTTGGTTCTCAGAGTAATCCTCAATACCACACACGCCTGTACCATCGCCACTCAGAATCCCAGATGGCAGGTGGGCAGACGGCAGCGCTGGCAGGGTTCAGCAGAATTTGGGTGTAAGGTCAGGCAGGGGCTGGCCAGGGTCGACCAGATAGGGCAGCAGAGTAGGTGCTGCAAGCGGTCCCAGAGCAGCCTTCCAAGGAGAGCAGGGGCCCGCCCGCTCCTCCTGGGGAGGTCTCCTGCGGGGTCACACCCGGGTCATGCCCGTTGTCACTCTGCACACTGGGTGTCCTTTCCCTCCTGCTGAGCCCATCAGCTCTGACCCAGAAACTCTGGCCTGACTGGGTTGAGCACAGCCTGCTGCCCACCTGGGCAGAGCCCCTATAGAAAGAAACCTTGCTGCAGCTCCAGCCGCGGTTTGTCCTGAGGTTGGTTTCTATTACCTGGGACCATCCATCTAGAACTTTCTACTTCATCACAAATCAACACTTAATTTGCATCAATTAAAAGGTTAATCCACCAGAACAGGGTTGAAACATTCAAGGAAAGTGAAACTATTGATTAAAGGCACAGAAAAAAAGCAATGTAACGGAGTACCTATTTGTTATAAAGATTTATAAACCTAGAACCTTTCCAGGAGTTCAACTTCACATTAATATTAAAGATAAATTAGATGGACATGTATAGACTACCGTGTATACAATAGGTAGCTGATGAGAACCAACGGTATGGCACAGGGAACTCTCCCCAGTGCTCTGTGGTGACGGCAGAAACTAACACTGTGAAGCAACTGTACTCCAAGAAAAATTTTTTTTTTAATTTAAGGTAAGTTTATTATTATTTTCAGGCTTTTGGAAAGGAATTTGATAAACACTTTGGGAGAGGAGGCTCTAAACTCCCAAGCATGAAGCTCCAGGACTTCTGTGCCATCGCTGGCTCGCTACTAGGAAGGATGTCCAGGGCCTCAAATGCACCGGGGAACCTGAGGGAATGTTCTCCCTGGATGAGCAACTTCAGGGTGGAATTCCTGAGAGCGGAACTGGAGGTCCCTGGTGAGTTCACCTGTGGGCAGACAGCAAGGCGCTGGGGAGAGTCGGGCCAGAGCAAGAGCCTCTGTTTCTAAGAGGGTGAGATCAGAATCATGACAGTTTTCTTTCTTTTTTTGAAAAGATTTTAAATTCCACATGTTTTTCATCATCAGGAAAATCTGTAGTTTTTATGATCAGTACACGTAACCACATTACAAGTCCCATCCCATTCCTGAGGACGAGTGCTCAGCTGGCCCCCTGCTGTCATGGTAGCTGCTAATGTCCTCTGAATCTGCCCACGCATTGCCCTGCAGAACTTTTCTTCAGAAATAAAATTCAGGCAACCCCCCGAGATGCTGTGTGTTTTATTCCAGCCCCTGCAGCAGAGCACACCGAGGCAGGTGGCTGCCCAGTGACGCGTTGTACGTGCTGCATTTATACCACACTGTGCAGTGGGGTCCTGTCTAAGAAACAGTACATATGAAAGTAAAAACACACAGTTCCTGAAAAACGCCATCTCCTGACAACTCAGGGCCGTCACCAAGCCTCCGTTTGTAAAAACGGCAGTGTCTGCAGAGCAGTAAGATGCAGTGTGCCTGCACCCCACTTCTCGGGAGACGTGCTGGTTCCGCCTGAAGTGAGGGGTGATGGCACCTGACATGCCATCAGGAGGGGCTGGTGACACTGTAAGCAGGCGGCAGCGCTGGCCACGTGGGCACTGTGTGATCCTCACGCCCCTGCTTCCCCCTGGAATTTGCCAGACAAAAAATGTTACAGTACAGTGACTTGTGTCCTAACTCCAGTGGGGGAAAATAAAAGATGTGGAGAAAGACTTTTCTTTGTTATTATTAACAGCTGTGCATCCCAGACCCTGAGTTTCAGGAACATTGAAGCATAGCCTCCTGATACACAACCTGACTGGAATCGGGACTGAGGTGGAGGGCTCGCCCAGCCCTGTCTCCCCATTTGCTTCTGCTCCACCAAATAGGAAGCAGCATCCATTAGTCACATGAGAAATAACAGCATTTAAAAAAAATACATCCACTGAAGATTTTGAGTAAAATTTCTTCTCGTGTTAGATTGGGCGGTGGGGGGTGAAGGGAGGTGTGAAGTGCATGCGCTGTCCCCGCAGCATCTGAGGCAGCTCTGTGTCCCTCCCAGGTCAGTACGATGGCAGAAGCAAACCAATGCCTGAACACCACGCGCGGATCGCAGGCTTCGACGAGCGGGTAGGTGCCGGTTCCCCCAGCTCCATGGCTGGGGTTGGCCCCTCTGTTCGCCCCCCACCTTGGTCTCAGGCTCATGGAGTTCTCTGAGAGTTGTGTTATGAATTTTCTGATGGAATTTACTGACCTTAATATAATGTTTCACTTTAAATTTCAGTCATGTGTAAGGGTCTAGTAGACTTGAGGCATCAGCTCTGTGTGTATCCATTATAGACGTAACTCAAGTGGACGTGTCATGTGGCTTGTTCACAAGCACGCATGTGTGTCAGTGTAACTGGTAATCAAGGTAACCAGGGACCCCACAACCTGTCACCAACCTGCATCCCTCTGGGGATAAGACCCGGGCCACCTGGTCTCTCAGCTGCACCTGAAGATGCTGTTCAATCTCTAAAGGTGAAAGTGATGACCTCGATCAGGAAACCCAAGCGCATTGTGATCCGCGGCCATGATGAACAGGAGTATCCCTTCCTGGTGAAGGGCGGTGAGGATCTGCGGCAAGACCACCGCATCCAGCAGCTGCTCCAGGTCATGAACAGCGTCCTGGCCCACGATGCTGCCTGCAGCCAGAGGGGCCTGCAAATGACCACCTACCACGTGGTACCCATGACCTCCAGGTGCGGCTGCCCCTCTGCGGGGGGGGAAGGGGGGGGTGCGGTTCCCCTCTGTGGGTGGGGACAAGGGACAGCTCAGGTTTCAGATGTCACAGGACAGAGACCAGCAGCACAGACTGCTCTGCTGTGAGGCTCCCCCTTGTGGAGGAAGTGAAGGCAGAGCTGTTTTATAGAGAAGGCCGAGCAGCAGGGGCTCATGACTGTCCCTTCCTTTCAGGCTGGGGCTAATTGAATGGATTGAAAACACCTGCACATTGAAGGAACTTCTTCTGAGCAGCATGTCACGGGAGGAGAAGAAAGCCTACACCAGGTGACCTGAGGCCCAGGGCCCATCTCCCACTCCATCTGGCCACCCCAGCCCACTGACCCCCTCCCCGGGCAGGGCTCCTCCACTCCCTGCTTCCAGGGACGTTTTCAGGCCCTTTTCATTACTGCCCTGTCCAGCCTATGTTTCAGTCTGCCTCTAGGTGGGTGAAGATGACCTGGAGTCAAGGTTTCTAAGCAATTATTCAGTTGCTCAGTCATGTCCAGTCGTTCAGTCATATCCAACTGTTTGCAGCCCCGTGGACTGCAGCACTCCAGGCTTCCTTGTCCATCGCTATCTCCCGGAGTTTGCTCAGACTCATGGCCATTGAGTCGGTGGTGCCATCTAACCATCTCATCCTCTGCCTCCCGCTTCTCCTCCTAAGCAGTAGCTGCATATATTTTATCACAATTTTAAAAAAAGAATTAACCTTGAACAAAAAGAAAAGTGTTTGAAGAAGATAAAGCAAATACTAAGATTTCAGCTAACATTTAGTTACGTGTTTTCTGTGGCACCATTCTCAGTTTTCACTGTGTATGAAGTTATTTTTTACCAAAACTTAGACAGTGAGTACTACTGTCTCCTCTGTGCAGACAAAGCAGCTGAGGCTGGAGAGGTGAGGTGTCCCTGGTGTGTAAGGGGTGCAGGTCAGAGACTGCTGGGCACAGGTGGGTGACTGGTGGGTGTAGGTTAGTGCATGTGAGTGACTCATGGGTGTAGGTCAGTGCAGGAGGGTGTAGGTTAGAGTATGCGAGTAACTGGTGGGTGTAGGTGGGTGACTGGTGGGTGTAGGTTAGCGCAGGAGGGTGACTGGTGGGTATAGGTTAGTACATGTGGGTGACTGGGAGGCGTAGGTTAGTGTGTGACTGGCTGGTGCAGGTGGGTACAGGTTAGTGCAGGTAGGGGACTGGTGCCGAGTTCCAGGTCAAGATACAACAACTTTATACTTTCCTTTATCCTTTTATATTTTCCAAGTTTTCTATAACAAATATATTTTTGTAATCAGTAATTTAAAAAAAAATTCTGTAAAGAAAGGAAAGAACAGTGTGGCTTACAGCCATTTTGAAGTGGGAGTCAGCAGTTTGGGGACCAGCGGGAGGATGTCGGGGAGAAGATCATAAAAGACCTCAGGCCTCTCCCCCTCCTCAGAGCATTTGTGTAGGAGAGCGCTCTCACCCAGGGACGGGAGCCTGGTGGGCTGCCATCTAGGGGGTTGCACAGAGTCAGACACGACTGAAGCGACTTAGCAGCAGCAGCAGCAGCGCTCTCATCGCCTCTTAACATAGGAGCACTGCTCTTTTCAGACTCTCACGCCTGGGTAGTAGTTGCTACATAGTGTTTACCCACTTTAAATTCCAATCACTGGAGTCCTTTGCCTGAAATGACTCCTGCTGTCCCCGGAGGACTGCGCCCAGGGTCAGGGATCTGCTCTAGAATCTACTAATGCACAGTGAGCCCGACTGGCCCCACGGCCCCACTTGTAAGGAGAGAAAGTGTGAAAAGCACACGGTACACAGATGTCCATGGAGTGTAAGTTCAGTTCAGTTCAGTTTAGTTGCTCAGTCGTGTCCGACTCTTTGTGACCCCATGAATCGCAGCACGCCAGGCCTCCCTGTCCATCACCAACTCCCGTAGTTCACTCAGACTCATGTCCATCGAGTCTGTGATGCCATCCAGCCATCTCATCCTGTGTCGTCCCTTCTCCTCCTGCCCCCAATCCCTCCCAGTATCAAAGTCTTTTCCAATGAGTCAACTCTTCTCATGAGGTGGCCAAAGTACTGGAGTTTCAGCTTTAGCATCATTCCTTCCAAAGAAATCCCAGGGCTGATCTCCTTCAGAATGGACTGGTTGGATCTCCTTGCAGTCCAAGGGACTCTCAAGAGTCTTTTCCAACACCACAGTTCAAACGCATCAATTCTTCAGCGCTCAGCCTTCTTCACAGTCCAACTCTCACATCCATACATGACCACTGGAAAAACCATAGCCTTGACTAGACGGACCTTAGTCGGCAAAGTAATGTCTCTGCTTTTGAATATGCTATCTAGATTGGTCATAACTTTTCTTTCAAGGAGTAAGCGTCTGTTAATTCAAGTTGGGCTTCCCTGGTGGCTCAGCTGGTAAAGAACCCACCTGCAATGTGGCAGACCTGGGTTTGATCCCTGGGTTGGGAAGATCCCCTGGAGAAGGGAAAAGCCACCCATTCTAGTGCTCTGGCCTGGAGAATTCTATGGGCTATATAGTCCATGGGGCCACAAAGAGTCAGACATGACTGAGTGACTTTCACTTTCAAATAGAAATCATATAAATTAGTTCCCATTACCTTTTTAAAACAGCCCCCTATTCCTAAAATCCTTGCTATTTTTTCTTTAATTTGTATGTTGCAATTTTCCTGCCTACACATTTTTGTCCAGTTGTAACTGGGAGAGAATTTAGATTGAGATCATCTCTTCCTGAAATTAACCTAGTGGCAGCTCAGAAAATCTTCACCTGAAGTGATTTAATTACTAAGTAGCACATGTAACCCTGTTTTGTCTTCGGCTTTTGATACAAACCTCAAAGTGGTTCTACAAGGACCACGGTGTTTCCACCTGTCCAGACTCTGCCTTTTGTCTGTGAAGCATCACTGAAAGCAGCTTTTCAAATTGAGCTCAACTCCATCGTCATTTAAGAAAATGCTTTTTTGCACTTACTGTGGATTTTGTTTGTATTTCCTTATTGGAAATGTTTTTTAAAAAACGTTTGGCAATGTTTAAATAATGACAGAAGCAGACAGTGTGCCATCAACAAGTAATTGTGGCTGTTTAGTTTGTTAGTGACTGGCCTGCTGTGAACAGGTTGTGTGTGGTGCTGCCGTCCTGCTGGGAGGGATCCCCCCTCCCCGGGGCCTTCGGAACCATATGCCTGCGTCATCAGCTCATCTTCCTCCTCTGTGCGAAGCGGGATGTCACTTGTATCTGGTGGTCTATTCCTGCATTTTTGCACAGGAAGTAGCCATGGGTTTTGAGGAGTGATTTAGAATGAATAGTGGTATGTTGAAGTTCTTGGCCCAGGGTGGCAGGGATGCAGTGTTAATACTAAATATGATTTAAGTCATATTTGTTTTTCCTGCCTCTTCACTACTTTGCAGTGAGTCCCTGCTGGTGGGGCCTCTCAAGTCAGCTGCCCTGGATACCTTCCTAACATTGGTTCTCTTTCTCCTGCGTGTTAGTGACCCCCGGGCGCCCGCATCTGAGTACAGAGAATGGCTGACCACGATGGTGGGAAGGTGTGACCCTGGGGCCTATTCCCTCATGTTCAAGTACGTGGTATCCTCATCCCCTCGTTCCAACTAGTTCATTCTTCTCAAAGTTGTACATTCACTTTGTTTCTGAGAAAATTTTGCCTTGGAGCTTCAATTTAATAAAAAATTTTAAATTTTAAGTCATGGGAAGTTTGTTCTAATCAGACATTTCCTATGATTAAATCGTAGAGTAGCTAATCGCACTGAAGCAGTCACATCTTTTAGGAAAAGAGAAAGTAAAGTGCCTGCAGATCTCTTAAAGTAAGTGCCTTTCTGACTTTACACATGTTGGGGAGGGGCAGGGTTGGGGCAGAGGCCACATGACCGTCCCCTGTAGGCGGGCCTTCCTGAAGATGAGCACTGGCCCTGAGGCCTTCTTGGCCCTTCGCAACCACTTCACCACCTCCCACGCACTCCTGTGCATCGGCCACTGGGTTCTGGGCATTGGAGACCGGCATCTGAACAACTTCATGGTGAGCCTGGAGACGGGCGGCGTGATCGGGATTGACTTCGGACACGCGTTCGGCTCTGCCACCCAGGTGAGCTCGCCCTGCTGTGTGCTGGGGTGGACCTGTTGTCAGCTTTGTGACCCCTCTATGGACACCCCTCTATGGACAGTTGGCCTGCTGTGATCATTAAAGCGGTCATTCTTGCAAAATGGGAGAGTCTCAGCTTTGTATCAGCCTCGTTCAGGTGGTTGTAGACGGTGCTGATAGATTAATTATATCACTTGCTCCTGTAAAAAGGTAGGAGGCTCATCTGAACGTCTTGCGTGGATGAGATGCATACCTTTCCTGATGTCAGACTCCAGCTCTCCATCTCTGGGCTGTGTAGCTGCACGCACAGACCGTGTGGTTGCTCCGGGGCACGGTGACCTCACACCCATGTGGCCAGTTCCAAGAAGAGGGGAGCAGATGTGCTCTGTATGCATGAGTGACAGCTGCAGGAGGCCTCACTCATCCGCCGTGCATCTCGTTTGCTCTTTAGGTTCTGCGGGTCCCTGAGCTGATGCCTTTCCGGCTGACTCGCCAGTTCATCAACCTGATGTCACCACTGAAGGAGACAGGGCTCATGAGCAGCATCATGGTGTGCGCACTGAGGGCCTTCCGCTCGCACGCCGACCTGCTCACCACCACCATGGACGTGTTCGTGAAGGAGCCGTCCTTTGACTGGAAGGTCGGTGGTTCTCCCCGCTTTGGAGCTTTGTTCCAGCGTGCTCATGACTGACCGCCTTTCCTGTCTCCTGGTGGGGATGTGTTTACCAAAGTACTTACCTGGTTCTGTACTGCTCTCAAAGTTAACATTTGGGATCATTTAGCTGGAAAATTAGACAAGAGACCTGCCTTTTATTTGGAGGACACTGTTAGACTTGAGAGTATTTGTAATCCTTTGGTGATGGGGTTTGGTTTCTTTTAGACAAGTTTTAGTTTTGAGTCTGTTCCACACAAAGTCAGCGTCCTTCTCTGCTCAGCCCCCAGGAGGAAGCGCAGCAGTGACACCTCCTCAGGGAGGGCCTCAGTAAGCCCAAGTGTAGACCCTCGTGGTTAGCATCACCGTCACATGCGCTGCAGGGAGAGTGTGTGCAAAAAGCTGCAGAGCCCTTCCCGGCTGGAGACTCGGTTTATTTTGAGATCACTACCTGTTGGGTCTGTTTGAATGTGACTGTATATACCATTAAGCAGAGAAAATCATGTTCCTTTCCCTCAGAATTTTGAACAGACAATGCTGAGAAAAGGAGGATCGTGGATTCAAGAAATAAATGTAACTGAACAAAATTGGTATCCACGGCAGAAGATTCATTATGCTAAGAGGAAGCTAGCAGGTGCCAATCCAGCAGTTATTACATGGTAAGCATTTATTTGTGGAAAAACACACACCAACATGCCGCTGTTCCCAAGAGAATCACTAAACATATTTGTGTGTGTGTGTGTGTGTGTGTACTCAGCCTGTGCCATCAGCCTGTCACCCCCACTGACAATGGCGGGGTGCAGCATGCAGAGGCCACCTCTCACTGCCTGGCCGGGTCCTGAATAAAACACACACACACGCCCCACGCCCCGGTCAGCCCGGCAAGGTCCTAACTCTGAAACCCACACTCACACCACATATACACAGGCACATACCAGTAGGCCCAGCAAGGTCCTGACTCACAAACACACACAACACATACCACCCCCCCCACACACACACACCACCCCCCATCAGCCCAGTGAGGTCCTAACTCTGAAACCCACACTCAAATCACACACGTGCACACACACGCACACACCAATCAGCCTGGGCCCCCTCACCACAGTCCTGGACTGTCACATGAACATCTCTACCTGCATGAGATGTGTTTAACTTTGCTCCTGTCTTTGCTCGGGACAAATGTGGCCCTGGTGGCAGAGCCCTTGGGTGCACAGAGCGTAGTGGCAGCTCATTAATGGGCATGCAGATCAGGCGCCTTTAACCTAGCTTTCAGGTTTTTCTGGTTGAGGTCTACAACAGATACAGATTTGCAGAAACGATTCACAAGAAGGAAGAAAGTTGGACTTTCCCGTTAATGGAAATGGTGACCGTGGTCAGTTGTTTTTTTGACAAAGATGCCAAGACCATTGAGTGATGGATCACTGAAAGGAATGAAGGTGGAACTCGCACCCCGAACGATATACAGAGTTAATTCAAAGCGGATCAAAGACCTACCTGTGAGAGCTAAAATTATAAAATCCTTAGAAGCAAACATAGGGGTAAATCTTTTGGACCTTGGATTTTTGAATGACATTTGACATTCTTAAGTCTAAAACCAAAAGCACAAACAAGGAAAAAGAAAAGCATAAATTCATCAAAATTAAAAACTTTTGTGCCTCAAAGGATACCATCAGGAAAGTAAAAATACAGTCCACAGAATGGGATAAGACATTTGAAAGTCATATAGGTAATAAGGAACTTGAGTATAGAATCCATTAAAAAATTCTTAGAGCTGAATAATAAAAAGACCACCCAATGAAAAAATGACCAAAGGACTTGAACAGACATTTCTATATAAGAATATAGACAAATGGCCAATAAACAAATGGAAAGATGCTTAAAATCATTAGTCATCAGATAAATGCAAGTGAGACTCCATACCCACTAGGATTGCTATTAATATAATCAGAAACTGGAATATAACAAGTTGTTGGTGAGGATCACACACACACCCACACACACACCCACACACTTGAAGACAGATGTTCCCAGCAGTATTCTGTTTTCCTGCAGATGGAATCTTGACTTTGAGGACAATGAGCAGCAGAGAGTATGCTGTGTGACCAGATGGAGTGTCTGGTTTGGACTGGAGAAATAACCTGCAGTTTGTGTCTTTGTGTTGCTTGATCTTTTTTCCAGTGATGAGCTTCTCCTGGGCCATGAGAAGGAGCCTGCCTTCAGAGACTATGTTGCTGTGGCACAAGGAAGCCGAGAGCACAGCGTTCGTGCCCAGGAGCCTAAGAGTGGACTTTCAGAAGAGGCCCAAGTGAGGTGCCTGGTTGACCAGGCAACTGACCCCAACATCCTCGGCAGAACTTGGGAAGGGTGGGAGCCCTGGATGTGAGATCCCCGGGAGGCAGCAGACAGGGCCCCCTATGTGTGTGTTTAGAGACCGTCCTGAACTCTGATCCAAGCCACCAGTGACTTCATCTTTCCAAAGCCCCAGAGAGCAGGTGTCTGTGCGTATCACAGTTTAATCCAGCTCATGATGAAGTGAATGCTGACCCGGGTGAGGGACTAGGCCGTGGTCAAGAGTGAGCTTAGGATCACAGTGGACGTAGAAGGGCAGGTGTATCCAATCTCGTGCAAGCACCGAATCATGGCACAGCAAACAGGCGCTATGGCCAGATGAACAGCTGTCAATGTTAGTGGTGTGTGTTAGCATCCCACGTGCCTTGGAAATTATGCCCAGAAGACTTTGTCCCGCAGACTTTGTGAGAGTGACTGATGGGATGTTATGTTGTATCAGCAGCACAAGAATATGAACAGGTCAGGGTGAGGTTGTGGCTTATTATATTTACACATGGTTGTGTAATGTGTGAATGGAAAGAATCTCTTCATTGATGTCTGGAATTGTGGCACCATCTGTTACCCGGTGGCTTTAGAAAATTGATAAATAAACACAAGGGAGTCAAAAATGATGTTCCCTGAATGCTATGAGAACTTCATAGATGTTTATCCCCAAATTTTCTCCTTGATTGTGACTTGACATGATTGTGTTTGACATTGTAGGATATTTTTGTAGGTTTTCTCTTTCACAGTTTTCCCCTCTGGCTTTGACATTTTAGCATAGAGTTGTCCTCTAGAAGGTAAAGTGTTGAGGGGTGAGAAAGCTCTGGTCTTAGCTTTGCTACCTTTGCTACTCTGGTCACAGCTGGAAGGTGGATACAGGAGCTTTGCATCCCAGTCTCGGGAAGTCTGCGTAGGCCTGGCACTTGACATTCCCGTTCTAGGAACATGAAGAAAACCCCTGCTTGAAATGAGTCCTCCTTGGAGATAAAGCATGATTCTGGGGCAGCCAGGTCAGGTTATGAAATGTGGGATGGGAACAGCTTCCTGTCCACTCACCAGCCTCGGTCCCCATGCCTCCCCAGCTGGAGCCTGTTTCAGGCTGACTTGAGCTTTGTGTTACAGCTTTCCAAACATTTCTAATCACAGACTCTTCGATGATTTGGGGAAATGGTGAATCTTAGTGCCCCGACCAGGGATCAGATCCACATCCCCTGCATTGCAAGGTGGATTCTTTTTTTGAGGGGAGAGTTTGGAAGACCATTTGTCCTTCAGTTTTATTTTCACTTTAATTACTGTGAAATAATATTTAAGTGTGGGCCATATTCTCTGATTCTAGCTAAAGAGATAAGCATGTTTGTATATGTGTGGACAAGCTTGCAGATTTCTAATTGTTGTCTCAACACTTTGAATCACAACACATTAATGAATCACAACACATTAAAATCGCAGGTCCCTCCTTGGAGAGATTAAGGGTTGTTCCTATTGCTGTTGGCAGGGGTAATCATGGACTGACAGTGTAGATGAACAAAAAGTTTCTCTTTATTGTTGTCTGGAGCTGTGACACCATCTGTTACCCAGTGGCTTTCAGAAAATTGATAAATAAACACAAGGGAGTCAGAAGTAATGTTCCCTCAATGCTATGAGAACTTCTTTACAGATGTTTATCTCCAGATTTTCTCCTTGCAAAACATTAGTTATAGAAAAACACACATTTATACCATGTTCAGTTGTAAGGCTTTTGAGCTCTAACCCTATATAATTCAGAATTGGTCACTCTTTGGTTGTAAGAAATGTAGGCAAGTTGCCCTTTAAACTTTGTTTGGCATCATGAATTTGAAAACAGACTGGTGTTGTCCACCTGGACCTCTTGAAACGGAGTTCAGATCAGTGGTATGCCAGAGCCCTCTTGTTCCCATCCACACGAGCAACATTCAGAACGTCAGGAATTTTGCCAGCGAATTGTTAAGCTCACTCAGAAAGTCAGCAAGCGCTACGAGTCAGGGCTTCTGTTTATCAGAGTCTGTGCTCCAGTGGACAGCTCGCATCCACGGTTAGGGTGCCATCAGTCCAGGCTTGTGTGCATCCAGCATGACTCTTGCAAGCTCCTGGATGCCAGTGTGTGGCGGTCACATCCTAAGTGTCTCCCGCTGTGTCCCCTCCCGTCCTGCACCTCTCCCTGGTTCCTGTCTTTATGGTCTTTGCCCAGGATCACTGCCACTGCCTCCCAGCAGACTCTCTACCACTGGAGGGACTTCCCTGGTGGTCCAGGAGCCAAGACTCTGTGTGCCCAGTGCAGGTTCAAGCCCTGGTTCAGGGAACTAAGATTCCCACAGGCTGCACCGTGTAGCCAAATAAATAAATCTAGTACTAGAATACAGTTTAGGAAAGAACCCTGCTATCCTGGAATTGAAGAAAAGGTAGTTATCTCCAGCTATTGGGGAAAATTGCTATATAAACAGAGCACTTTTGATTGACTGTAAAGTAGGTGTGGCTTTTGTGAAGTCAGTTCAGTTCAGTTGCTCAGTCGTGTCCGACTCTTTGTGACCCCATGAATCGCAGCACGCCAGGCCTCCCTGTCCATCACCAACTCCTGGAGTTCACTCAGACTCACGACCATCGAGTCCGTGATACCATCCAGACATCACATCCTCTGTCATCCCCTTCTCTTCCTGCCCCCAATCCCTCCCAGCATCAGAGTCTTTTCCAATGAGTCAACTCTTCACATGAGGTGGCCAAAGTACTGGAGTATCAGCTTTAGCATCATTCCTTCCAAAGAAATCCCAGGGCTGATCTCCTTCAGAATGGACTGGTTGGATCTCCTTGCAGTCCAAGGGACTCTCAAGAGTCTTCTCCAACACCACAGTTCAAAAGGATCAATTCTTCGGCGCTCAGCTTTCTTCACAGTCCAACTCTTACATCCATACATGACCACAGGAAAAACCAGAGCTTTGACTAGATGGACATTAGTCGGCAAAGTAATGTCTCTGCTTTTGAATACGCTATTTAGGTTAGTCATAACTTTTCTTCCAAGGAGTAAGCGTCTTTTAATTTCATAGCTGCAGTCAGCTGCAGTCACCATCTGCAGTGATTTTGGAGCCCCCAAAAATAAAGTCTGACACTGTTTCCACTGTTTCCCCATCTATTTCCCATGAAGTGATGGGACCGGATGCCATGATCTTCATTTTCTGAATGTTGAGCTTTAAGCCAGCTCTCCTCTTTCACTTTCATCAGGAAGCTTTTTAGTTCTTCTTCACTTTCTGCCATAAGGGTGGTGTCATCTGCATGTCTGAGGTTATTGATATTTCTCCCGGCAATCTTT
>SJYQ01004521.1:126815-141629 GCA_006410935.1 Redunca redunca
AAGGCCTCCCCAGACAGCCATTTTGCTTTTTTGCATTTCTTTTCCATGGGGATGGTCTTGATCCCTGTCTCCTGTACAATGTCACGAACCTCATTCCATAGTTCATCAGGCACTCTATGTATCAGATCTAGGCCCTTAAATCTATTTCTCACTTCCACTGTATAATCATAAGGGATTATGATTGAGGTCATACCTAAATGGTCTAGCGGTTTTCCCTACTTTCTTCAATTTCAGTCTGAATTTGGCAATAAGGAGTTCATGATCTGAGCCACAGTCAGCTCCCGGTCTTGTTTTTGCTGACTGTATAGAGCTTCTCCATCTTTGGCTGCAAAGAATATAATCAATCTGATTTTGATGTTGACCATCTGGTGATGTCCATGTGTAGAGTCTTCTCTTGTGTTGTTGGAAGAGGGTGTTTGCTATGACCCGTGCATTTTCTTGGCAAAACTCTATTAGTCTTTGCCCTGCTTCATTCTGCATTCCAAGGCCAAATTTGCCTGTTACTCCAGGTGTTTCTTGACTTCCTACTTTTGCATTCCAGTCCCCTATAATGAAAAGGACATCTTTTTTGGGTGTTAGTTCTACAAGGTCTTGTAGGTCTTCAGAGAACTGTTCAACTTCAGCTTCTTCAGCATTACTGGTTGGGGCATAGACTTGGATTACAGTGATATTGAATGGTTTGCCTTAGAAACAAACAGAGATCATTTTGTCGTTTTTGAGATTGCATCCAAGTACTGCATTTCGGACTCTTTTGCTGACCATGATGGCTACTCCATTTCTTCTGAGGGATTCCTGCCCACAGGAGTAGATATAATGGTCATCTGATTTAAATTCACCCATTCCAGTCCATTTTAGTTCGCTGATTGCTAGAATGTCGACGTTCACTCTTGCCATCTCTTGTTTGACCACTTCCCATTTGCCTTGATTCATGGACCTGACATTCCAGGTTCCTATGCAATATTGCTCTTTACCCCATGGGACTTTGTTTCTATCACCAGTCACATCCATAGCTGGGTATTGTTTTTCCTTTGGCTCCATCCCTTCTTTCTTTCTGGAGTTATTTCTCCACTGATCTCCAGTAGCATATTGGACACCTACTGACCTGGGGAGTTCCTCTTTCAGTATCCTATCATTTTGCCTTTTCATACTGTTGATGGGGTTCTCAAGGCAAGAATACTGAAGTGGTTTGACATTCCCTTCTCCAGGGGACCACATTCTGTCATTGAAGCAGTACCCCAAAAAATTGTTCTACAGACTGAATATATGACTGTAGGATTTATTTTCAAAACAGTTGGCCAGCACTAGGTTCCAGCCCGTGACTGTGTGACAGTGACAGTAATACAGTCACGGTGCTGCTGACCCCGTGAGTTCTGGCCTCATGATTGTCCTGTTCTGGCCGGCTGATCAGAAGCAGTTTGTCGATGAAAGCATCCCCCAGAGGGACTGCTCCCCTGGGTCATGGTTGCGCCCACCTCGATCTTAACTCTGCCCGAGCCTGGGCTGGGGGAGGCCCTCCAAGCTGCCTCAGCTCCAGTGTGCTATCACCCAGCCTGCTGTAAGTGTGTCCGTAATTAACACTGGCTGTTGTCATTTTAATTGCTAAATCGTGTCCAATCCTTTTGCGACCCCATGGACTGTAGCTCTTTAGGCTTCTCTGTCCATGGGATTTTCCAGGCAAGAATACTGGAGTGGGTTGCCATTTCCTTCTCCAGGGGGGTCTTCCCCACCCAGGGATCAAACCTGCCTCTCTTGTGTCCCCTACATTGGCAGGCAGATTCCTTTCTAAGAAACCAAGCTAATTAACAGTGTTAGATGTACAGAAATACAAGAATGCTGCATTTTCTTTTTTTTTTTTTTTCATTTTCACCATTAAAAATTTTTTTTATTTTTTAAGTGAAGGATAATTGCTTTACAGAATTGTGTTGGTTTCTGCCAAACATCAACATGATAGCCACATGGCCTCATTAAGAAAGTAAAATGTTTGTGAGTCTCCTGCAGGTTTTCTTCTCTGGATTGTAGAAGCTCTCTGTCAGCACAGCACTCTGGGCCTGGAGAGTTCAGTGAATCACTTCAATAATGTGACAGCCTCGCCCATTTAAAATGGAATTCAGTGCCAGCTTCCTTCAGAGGCATTCATTGAAACTCCGTGCATGAGCCGTTCCTGTTGTCACTTAATAATGTCTCTCATGTCTGCCAGCCTGTGACAGCATTGCTCAAGTTCATTAGGCTGGACTGGGCTTCCCTGGGATGTGTGAAGCCTCCCACAGCTCATTCTGCATCTTGTTTGGAGCAAGGAGCAGCAGCCTGTGCCATGCTGTTAGGGGCGTGAGCAGAGGTGGGTGGAGTCCAGGGCTGACCCCTGCAAGGTGGATTCTTAACCAAGTGGTTTGATATTTAACAATAGTAAATCTTCTAATCCACGAACACGGTGTCTTTCCTTTTATTTAACTTCTTTCTGCAGTGTTTTATAATTTTTACTAGTTTTTGTTGTTTCTAATCTTGAATTCCATTTTTTGAGACAAAGGATGGTATATGAAAATGACATACCGATGTTTTCTCTAAAGTTCACGAAGGATATGTAGGCCAGGTAAGCATGTACAAAGGAGAGCATGTCACCCTGACCCCTTACAGAGCTGGGAAAGAACACTGTTGTTTTTAAGTTACACTGCTAGCATCAGAAGGAAAAGAAACACTGATCTTGATGACTGAGCAGGCACTCCACCTTGAAGGAGCTGTAGTTAATGTATGATCAGACACAACCTACATCCCTCTATACACTAAAGGGATGGCAGGGAGGGAGGAGGCCTGAACAAAGAAATTTTTGTTTATTTTTCTTGTCCTACCTTCAAACAGAAATTTTTATTTCATCACATTTTAGCGCCTATCTTAGAAAAGAAAGATTGCAAATAAGTAACCTAATGCTACATGTTTAGACTAAGAAAAAGAAGAACAAACTAAACATGATGCCAGTAAAAAGAGCACAAAAAGAAGCAGCAAGCAAAACATTGATTTTTTTGAACAATTCATTGATAAACCTAGACTGATTCAGAAAAAAAAATGCAAATATCTAATATCAGAAACGAAAGTGGAGCGCAGAGCGGTTTGGTTGTTCGTTGGAAGGAGTTCTTCCGTTCGTTGGAAGGAGTTTTTCCTGTAGCTGAGCTACTGCCGCTCTTTGGGCAGCAGCAGCGGTGCGGCGGTCGGAGAAGCGGCCTAAAACTTCGGCGTTGGGTAAAAGAAAATGGCTCGAACCAAGCAGACTGCTCGGAAGTCAACGGGTGGGAAAGCGCCCCGCAAGCAGCTGGTCACAAAAGCAGCCAGGAAAAGCGCCCCCCCTACTGGCGGGATGAAGAAACCTCATCGCTACAGGCCCGGGACTGTTGCGCTTCGAGAAATCCGTCGTCACCAGAAATCCACTGAGCTTCTGATCCGGAAACTGCCTTTCCAGAGGCTGGTGAGGGAGATCGCCCAGGATTTCAAAACTGACTTGAGGTTCCAGAGTGCCGCCATCGGTGCGCTGCAGGAAGCTAGCGAAGCGTACCTGGTGGGCTTGTTTGAAGATACTAATCTGTGTGCCATCCACGCTAAGAGAGTAACCGTCATGCCCAGAGACATCCAGTTGGCTCGCCGGATACGGGGAGAGAATGCTTAAGTGAAGGCGGGTTTATGGTGTTTTGTAGTACATTTCTGTAAAATAGTTTAATCTGTGACTTTTTTTTGGTAAGAAATTGTTTATAATATGTTGCATTTGTACTTAAGTCATTCCATCTTTCACTCAGGATGAAGGCGAAAAGTGACTGTTCACAGACCTGAGTGATGTGAGCACTGTTGCTGAGGAGTGACAAGTTGCTAATATGCAGAAGGAATGGGTGATATTTCTTGCTTCTCATGATGCATGTTTCTGTATGTTAATGATTTGTTGAGTAGCTATTAAGGTACTAGAATTGATAAATATGTACAGGGTCCTTTTGCAATAAACTGGTTATGACTTGACCCAAGTGTTTAGCAATTGGGACTGTTAAGTCTGACCATACATCACTGTGTTAGAATGTGGGCTTTTTCAGAAGTGAAGATACAAGTCTTAACCACAGTGTAATGTACAGGTTCCTTAAAAAAAAAAAAATGTAAACCTGGCAGCTATAGAATACACTATGTGCATTTATAATAGCTATTTTATATATTGTAGTGTCAACATTTTTCAGTTAAATGTTCTACATTGACATGTGCTGGGGAGTGTTGTCTTTAAGGTGTGTGATTGAGAGACCGATAGGTTTTCTCCTGAGCAGACTGCACTTGTTTATGTAGTAAAATGCTTTGTGTGTTATGCCTTGCATAACTCCTCCTTCTACCACATGTTAAACTAACCCTCTAGCTGATAATGCAAACACTAATGGGGAGGGGGATTTATTTATAAGGGCTCTAGACTACAATACAAGTTATTCACAGCAGAATCATCTGTTACTAATATAGTAGTTAGTGCAGCTTTTCTTTGTGTTGTGATTGGTCTGATAACTAGGTTGAACTTTTCTCTATTAAGGAGGAACAATACCGAACTTTTTTTCCTTGTGGGGTTTGTATTATAACTGTTAAGATAAACTTGCTGTGGGGGAGGGATACAGCTTCAGCTTATGGAACCTCTGCCAGTTAAAATGGTGTTCATGTGGCATAGGTTCTAGGAAAATCACTTCATAGAGATGGCTTTCCAAGTGGTTTAAAATGTATCCTTCTATTGAAGTTTTTAGGTCAATTATGTATGTTGACTAAATTTACAAATAAACTTGTTTATTCAAAAAAAAGGAAGTGGAGACATGAACCTTACAGAAATAAAAATTCCTAGAAATATAAATTGCCAAAACTGACTCAAGAAATAGAAAATCTGAACAGATCTGCAATGAGACTTAATGAGTAATTAAAAACAACCCCCTCCCCTCCCCAGCCCCTGCCAAAAGAAACAGACAGTATACTGGTGAATTCTACCAAACACTAAAAAAGGAGTTAACACCAATCCTCAAATGCTTCCAAAAAATATCAGAAAGGGAAAAGCTCACTAACTGATTCCAGGAACCCAACATTACCCTGATATCAAAGCCAGAGACTCTATAAATAGTAGACCAATATCCCTTACGGACACTGATGCAGAAATCCTCAATAAAACACTCAGAAATGGAGTCCAGCAGCACTAAGGATTACTCACTGGCACATGGTGCCATCCCAGGGCTGCAGGGTTGCTTCAGCATCTAATACCCATTGTTGTGATGCATAACATTAATACACAAAGGAAAAAACAGGTTCATCTCAATGCAAAAACATATTTGACAGATTCAATACAGTTTCAAGATAAAAATCACACAGCAAACTAAGACTAGAAGGAAACTTAACCTGACAAATGACATCTATGAAAATGCCCAGGTAACATTCTACTCATTGGTGAAAGAGAAAACGTTCCCCTGAGGTCAGGATCAAGAGAAGGATGCCCATCATCACCACTGCTGTTCAACACTGCTGGATGTTCTAGTCAGAGCAGTCAGACAAGAAAAAAGGACTCAAATTAGGAAAGAAGAAATAAAACTATCAGACAACTAACAGACAACATGATCATATATACAAAAAAAAAAATCCCAAAGATTCACAAAGTACTAGAGATAGTAAGTTAATCCAATGGTAATTAACTGTTCTTACCCTCTTCAATACATCTGTTCTCAGATTTTTTGCTCCAGAGAAGTGATGGAACTTTACTGCTGGAATCAGGACTCCAAAAGAGGTGCCCTTATCAGTGGGTGATTGTCCAAATATTCATTCTTTGGGAGGATAACAATAGAAAACTCTTACTCCACCATCTTGCTGTGACATCACTCTCCATAGCTCTCTTGAAAAGAAGGTTTCAACATATAACTCAGCAATGTAGTACATGCAAGATACACTGCTATACACAGTTTCATAGGTATATAAGCATAACCAGTAACACATGTACCTTATGGTATTTCAGCATATTTGTTATAAAAATTGTACATATATAGATACAGTAAAAGGATGAACGTGCAAACATACAGCTAAAAACAATTTTTAATTCCAAAAAATAGTATACACCTAGGTTGGAGAAGGAAATGGCAACCCACTTCCAGTGTTCTTGCCTGGAGAATCCCAGGGACAGGGGAGCCTGGTGGGCTGCCGTCTATGGGGTCGCACAGAGTCGAACATGACTGAAGTGACTTGGCAGGTTGTTTAAACAGAGGTTCGTACACATCAGTAAAGTAGGAAGTAAATAACTCACCCTGTTAAATACGTTAATTATGCTCAGTTTTTTTTGTATACCTATATCTCAATAAAGCTGGGGGGAAACAAAGTATGTTTGACACATATACTTCTATCCATAGTAACGTACCCACCAGTTTTAAATACACTGAATTATGATATACCATTTAATAAAGGGGCAGCCATGCCATGCACATGTAAACACAATGTTCCTAACATCTCAATACTGATGAACACTCTCCTAACACTGTTAAACATACTGTTTCAAGAAACAACATTCAAAGGCCAGAGTAAGACGGGCACGGAGTCCAGTTTAGAGTCAGACTGAAGGTCAAGGTCAAAATTGGATTTAGGGTACTTGGCGTGTGTGGTCCAAGGTCAGCTTCAGGGTCATTATGAGGGTAAAGGTCAGGGACAATCAGGAAGAATCAAATAGCAGATGAGATTCAAGCTCATATGGTCAGGACAGGTTCAGGATTTTGGTGAGGAGGTGAGGACAAGGGTCAGAGCTGACGAGGTGTTCATTGTGAGGAATATGGTCATCAGGATCTTCATGGTTAGGGTCAAGGTCATAGCAGTAGGGTCAAGGTTATGGCAGTAATAAATGGCAGAATTAGTGTCAAGGTTAAGTTTAGGATGAGGATCTAGATCAGGGTCAATGTCAAAGTTATAAGGAAGGTTCTACTCAGTATCAGGGTGATTATCAGGGTTAGGAAGATGGTCAAAATCTAGCCCGAAGTGAGTATGAAGGTCATAGGGTCAGGGTAAAGGTCAAGTTCTGGTCTGTATGAGGACTGTCAGTTTCATGTTGGGGTGGGTACAATGGTGATGGCATCATTGACTCAATGGACATGAGTTTGAGCAAACTCTGAGAGATAGTGGAGGCCAGGGAAGCCTGGCATGCTGCAGTCCATGGGTGGCAAAGAGTAGGACACGACTGAGCAACTGAACCACAACAACAAGGGAGAAAGCTCGGCCATGGTAAATGTTAGATTCACTTATGGTGAATGAGGGTGTGTATCTGTGTAACAAACTGACACAAACTAGTTAGCTTAAACCAAAAGAAGGGTATTCTCTCACAGTTGTGGATGTCAGAAGTCTGAAACCTAGGTGTGGGCGGGGCCATACCCTCTCCAAATGCTCCAGGGGAGGAGCCTCCTTGTTCTCTTGCAGTTTCTGGTCCCCTTGCCATTCCTGGGCTTGTGATGGCATCACTCTAGTCTCTGCCTCTGTCTTCATGTGCACTTCCTCCATACCCGTGCTTTCTCCTTTTCCATGTTTTCAACATATATCACTAAACAAACTAGTACATGCTCCACCCACAATGCAACGGTGTTCAGCGTATCTCATCTTGAGGTCCTTAATTCTGCAAAGGCCCTATTTCCAAGTAAGGTTACATTCACAAGTACTGGTATTAGAACTTAGATACATGTTTTGGGGACTACTGTTCAAGCCAGCATAGGGTCAAGGTCAGGAACATTTAGGGTCAGACTCATGGTCAAGTCTTATACAGGCTTAGATTAGCTTCAAGGTACAGCTGAGAGTAAGAATCAGCATGTATGAACATTCAGTTCAGTTCATTTCAGTTGCTCAGTCATGTCCAACTCTGCAAACCCATGGACTGCAGCACGCCAGGGTTCCCAGTCCATCACCAACTCCCAGAGCCTACTCAAACTCATGTCCATTGAGTCAGTGATGCCATCCAACCATCTCATCCTTTATCGTCCCCTTTTCCTCCTGCCTTTAATCTTTCCCAGCATCAGGGTCTTTGCCAATGAGTCAGTTCTTCGCATCAGGTGGCCAAAGTATTGGAGTTTCAGCTTCAGCATCAGTCCTTCCAGTGAATATTGAGGACTGATCTCCTTTAGGATGAACTGGTTGGATCTCCTTGCTGTCCAAGGGACTCTCAAGAGTTTTCTCCAACACCACAGTTCAAAAGCATCAATTTTTTGGCCCTCAGCTTTCTTTATAGTCCAACTGTCACATCTGTACATGACTGCTGGAAAAACTATAGCTTTGACTAGACAGACCTTTGTTGGCAAAGTATTGTCTCTGCTTTTTAATATGCCGTCTAGGTTGGTCATAACTTTCCTTCCAAGGAGCAAGCGTCTTTTAATTTCATGGCTGCAGTTACCATCTGCAGTGATTTTGGAGCCAAAAAAAACAAAAAATAAAGTTTCTCACTGTTTTCCCATCTGTTTGCCATGAAGTGATGGGACCAGATGCCATGATTTTAGTTTTCTGAATGTTGAGTTTTAAGCTAACTTTTTCACCTTCTTCACTTTCATCAAGAGGCTCTTTAGTTCTTCTTCGCTTTCTGCCATAAGGGTGTCATCTGCATATCTGAAGTCGTTGATATTTCTCCTGGCAATCTTGATTCCAGCTTGTGCTTCATCCAGCCCGGCATTTTGAATGAAGTACTCTGCATGTAAGTTAAATAAGAAGGGTGACAAAATACAGCCTTGACGTACTCCTGAACATTAGGATTACAATAAGGCCAAGGGTTAGGTTCAGGATTAGGGCTGGGTGACATGAGGGTCCAGTTTAGGTGTGGGTCAGTGCTGGAGTGAGGGTAGGATCACATGAGGGTCCAGATCATCATGGTCAGTGTTGGGTGTTAGGGACAGTGTCATACTGATGGCTGTAGTTACTGTCTTAGGAGGGTCAGGATCACAGGTCAAGGGCAGGTTAAGTTTCAGTGTCAGGTTCAGGGTCAGTGTCAAGCTCTGGGTGAAGAGTGAGTATTGTGATCAGTTTGGGGTTATGGTAAGTGTGGGTCAGGGTGAGACTCAGGGTATGTGTTAGGGTCAGCATTAGAGTGAGGGTGAATATCAGTGACGTTTAGGTTCAGGGTGAGTTAAGGCTCAGGAAAAGGGTTAGAGTCCAGGGCAGTTTGAGTATCAGGGTTAATGTCTGTTGGTTCAATTGTAAATTCCTCATAATTACACTGCATTATGAATGGCATAATGTAGAGAACACACACCTAGGTGTCACACTCGAGTCTAATTCTAAACATTACTAGCTCTGTACCCTTAGGCAAGTTTACTGACTAATTATTAGTTCATTTATTCTTTCATATCTAGTATTTATTTGAGTGCTTTATATGTGGAAGAAACTGTGAAGTGCTATAGATATAAAGGTCAAGAGGACAGAAATGGTACTGCTTTACATAGGTGAAGCCAGATGATAATTATTTAGGTTATGAGTATTGTAACATCATCAAAGGAGCATAGGGTTTGTGAAAATGAAGAACAGGGAGGTTCAGCCTCCTAGGAGTTCAAGGAAACTGAGAGCAGGTTCAAGTTCACTTTGTCTTGTTTAAATCTCAGTTGAAATTTAAAAAATATTATTGTCAAATATATCAAGGAATATTATAGTGAACCTCCATGTGCTGGTCTCCCAGCTTCAACAATTTTCAGGAGCTGTATATAAACTGGCTTGGCAGAGACCAGAGCCTTTCAGGAAAGGAATAGCATGCAAAGACTCTGAAGCCCCATGCACATTCAATAACTGCAGGTAAGGCTCCCGTGAAGAGCACACACATCCCTGGCTATCTGTATGGAGAATGGATTGTGTGTGCTTATATGTGCACGGATGAGGGCAAGAGTGGACCAAGGGATACTGCTTATGAGGCCACTGAGTAGACTGAGCAAAATAAATCAGGGGCCTGAAATACATCCATGGAGGAGTAGGATGGATGGAGAGACTCAACACAGGACAGACAGGGCTTTGACAGGAGAGCCAAACATGCTCATGATAGTTCTCAGGTCCTGTTCCTGATCCCCAGCAGGTTGGTTCCAGAAGATCTTGCAGGTCTTCATAGAATTGGTCAACTTCAGCTTCTTTGGTATTAGTGGATGGGGTATAGACTTGGATTACTGTGATGTTGTATGGTTTGCCTTGGAAATGAACCAAGCTCATCCTTAGTTCACTCCAAGATCTACAACACCTTCTAGAACTAACACCAAAAAAAGGTGTCCTTTTCTTCATAGAGGATTGGAATGCAAAAGTAGGAAGTCAAGAGATACTTGGAGTAACAGGCAAGTTTGGCCTTCGAGTCCAAAATGAAGGAAGGTAAAGGCTAATAGGGTTTTGTCAAGAGAACACCCTGGTCATAGCGAATACTCTCGTCCAACAACACAAGTGATGACTCTACATATGGACATCATGAGATGGGCAATACTGAATTCAGATTGATTATATTCTTTCTAGTTGAAGATGGAGAACCTCTATTCAGTCAGCAAAAACAAGACCTGGAGTTGACTGTGGCTCAGATCATGAGCTCCTTATTGCAACAAATGAAAGTCACTCAGTCATGTCCTACTCTTTGCAACCCCATGGACTATACAGTCCATGGCATTCTCCAGGCCAGAATACTGGAGTTGGTAGCCTTTCCCTTCTCCAGGGGATCTTCCCAACCCGTGGATTAAACCCAGATCTCCTACGTTGCAGGTGGATTCTTTACCAACTGAGGTATCATGGAAATTGCAACATTTAGGCTTAAATTGAAGAAAGTAGGGAAAAATCACTAGACCATTCAGATATGACCTAAATCAACCTCTTATGATTATACGGTAGAGGTGATGAATAGATTCAAGATATTAGACCTGGTAGACAGAGTGCCTATAGAACTATGGACAGAAGTTTGCAACATTGTACAGGAGGTGGTGATCAAAACCATTCCCAAGGAAAAGAAATGCAAGAAGGCAAAGTGGTTGTCTGAGGAGGCTTTGCAAATAGCTGAGAAAAGAAGAGAAGCAAAAGCAAGGGAGAAATGGAAAGATACACCCAACTGAGTGCAGAGATCCAGGAAATGTCAAGGAGAGATAAGAAAGCCTTCCTAAGTGAACAATGTAAAGAAAAACAGGAAAACAACAGAATGGGAAAGACTAGAGATCTCGTCACGAAAATTAGAGATATCAAGGGAATATTTCATGCAAGAATGGGCATGGTAACAGACAGAAATTGTAAGGACGTAACAGAAGCAGAAGAGATTAATAAGAGATGGCAAGAATACACAAAACTATACCAAAAAAGTCTTAATGACCAGGATAACCATAATGGTGTTGTCACTCAGCTAGAGCCAGACATCCCAGAATGCGAAGTCAAATGGGCCTTAGGAAGCATTACTATGAACAAAACTGGTGGAGGTGATGGAATTCCAGCTGAATTATTTCAAATCCTAAAAGATGTTGCTGTGAAAGTGTGGCACTCAATATGCCAGCAAATTTGGAAAACTTAGGAGTGGCCTCAGGACTGGAAAAGATGAGTTTTCATCCCAACCACAAAGAAGGGCAATGCCAAAGAGTGTTCAAATTACCATATAGTTCTACTCATTTCACATGCTAGCAAAGTTATGCTCAAAATCCTTCAAACTAGGCTTCAACAATATGTGAAACAAGAACTTCCAGATATTCAAGCTGGATTGAGAAAAGGCAGAGGAACCAGAGATCAAATTGCCAACACCCGCTGGATCATAGATAAAGCAAGGTAATTCCAGAAAAACATCTACTTCTGCTTCATTGACTATGCTAAAGTCTTTGTGTGGATCACAACAAACCATGGAAAATTCTTAAAAAGATGGGAATAACAGACCACCTGACCTGTCTCCTCAGAAACCTGTATGCAGATCAAGAAGCAACAGAACTAGACATGGAACAACAGACTGGTTCAAAGTTGGAAAAGGATTTTGATAAGGCTATATATTGTCACCCTGCTTATTTAACTTCTATGCAGAGTACATCATGCAAAATGCTAGACTGGGTGAATCACACGCTGGAAACAAGATCGCCAGGAGAAATATCAACACCTCAAATATGCAGATGATACCACTCTAATGGCAGAAAGTGAAGAGGAACTAAAGAGCCTCTTGATGAAGGTGCAAAGAGGAGACCTAAAAGCTGGCTTGAAACTCAACATTCAAAAAATGAATATCATGGTATCCAGTCCCATCACTCCATGGCAAATAGATGGGGGAAAGTCGAAACAAATGAATTTTATTTTATTAGGGTCCCAAATCACTGCAGACAGTGACTGCAGCCATGAAATTAAAAGATGCTTGCTCCTTCAAAAGCTATGACAAACCTAGACAGCATAAGTTATATGGTTGTAACTTTAACCATATAGTTAAAGCTAATGTTTTTCCAGTAGTCATGTATGAATGTGAGAGTTGGACCCTAAAGAAGGCTGAGTGCCAAAGAATTGATGCTTTTGAACTGTGGTGTTAGAGAAGACTCTTGAGAGTCCCTTGGAAAGCAAGGAGATACAATCAGTCCATCCTGAAGGAAATAAGTCCTGAATATTCATTGGAAGTACTGATGCTGAAGCTGAAACTCCAATACTTTGGCCATCTGATGTGAAGAACTGACTTATTCGAAAAGACTCTGATGCTGGAAAAGATTGAAGGTGGGAGAAGGGGATGACAGAATATGAGATGGTTGGATGGCATCACTGACTCAATGGACATGAGTTTGAGTAAACTCAGGGGGTTGGTGATGGACAGGGAGGTCTGGTGTGTTGCAGCTCAAGGGGTCGCAGAGTCAGACACAACTGAGCGACTGAACTGAACTGAAGAGAAGTTTAAGGGGTAGGAGGCAGACTTGTTAGTGGGGTTCTAGGAAGGGCTTCCCTCATAGCTCAGTTTGTAAAGAATCTGCCTGCAATGCAGGAGACCCAGGTTCGATTCCTGGGTCGGGACAATCCCCTGTAGAAGGAAAAGGCAACCCTCTCCAGTATTCTTGCCTGGAGGATCCCATGGACAGAGAAGCCTGGCAAGCTACTGTCCATGAGGTTGCAAGAGTCAGACACAAGTTAGCAACTAAAGCACAAACCAGGAAGGGGATGGAGATTTGTGAGGGTAGCCAGGTGGGGCAGGGGGTGGTGTGTGGAGCAGCCAGGGCTTGCACGCAGCATAAACTGTGCCTAGCAGAGTACAAGTCTCCACCCCCATCCTTGGATGGAGATCTTAACATAGTAATGAAGCAATGCTAACTTCTGGACACCTCCAAGTCTCCTCTGCAGAGGTGCATTCCTGTGATCAAGTCAGAGCCAGTTTGGAGCAGTTGATCACTACATACCTCTGAAAGCACAGCTGCAAAGCATCTGTCAAATATCAGATGCTTCCAAAACAAACATAGAGGTAAATCGAGGCAATGATCCTTTAGCTGTCAGAGGCTGGTGTGGGTGACAGTTTCAGTATGAGCTACTGGCTGGATGTCAGTGCCACCACTGAGATGGAGATTTCTGAAAAGGAAGCTATTTTGGGACGAGAAGAATTTAGGTTAAAGAGTCTCTCAGACATTCAAGTGACAATGACCAGAAGTTAGTGCAATGGGACTTTAGTTCAAGCATCAAGAAGCAGTCTGTTTGCAACTTTTAAGTTTAGAGCCAAGAAAGACAGACACAGTGAGATGGCTGAGCTGTGTCATTCAGCCTAACTGAGGCAACCATGTGTGTGGTGTCCCAGTCAGAGGCCCAGTATTCTAAATCCTAAACTAGCTACATTTAGAGTCCAGTTTATCTTATAAGTGTTGACAATAATAGTATTAGCAATATCTGTGTGTGTGTGTGTGCGCGCATGCTCTTTGCGACCTCATGGACTGTAGCCTACCAGGCTGCTCTGTTCATGGAATTTTCCAGGCAACAATTCTGGAGCGGGTTAATATTTCCTACTCAAGGTGATCTTCCCAACTCAGGGATCAAAACTGTGTCTCTTGGCTCTCCTGCGTTGCAGGCGAATTCTTTCTGCTGAGCCACCAGGGAAGTCCCAGTAGAAATGTCTACCTAGAGCTAATATGTTTCTTTCTTTTTCAAAAATCTCACTGTGGACATCTTTATACAAAGCATTTGTGCTTTAGTGAGTGAAACTCAAATGCAATATGTTGAAAGAATAGGGACTAGGCAAGAAAGATGGAAAATGGATCAAGTGCAAAATATTGGTATTCTTACAGAGGCATGAGAAAGTGCTTTTAGGGCAGAAAACCAAACTCTACTTCTACCAAGTTCAGTTCAGTTCAGTTCAGTCGCTCAGTCATGTCTGACTCTTTGTGACCCCATGAATCACAGCATGCCAGGTCTCCCTGTCCATCACCAATTCCTGGNTCCAACCATCTCATCCTCTCTCGTCCCCTTCTCCTCCTGCCCCCAATCCCTCCCAGAATCAGAGTCTTTTCCAATGAGTCAACTCTTCGCATGAGGTGGCCAAAGTACTGGAGTTTCAGCTCTAGCATCATTCCTTCTGAAGAACACCCAAGACTGATCTCCTTCAGAATGGACTGGTTGGATCTCCTTGCAGTCCAAGGGACTCTCAAGAGTCTTCTCCAACACCACAGTTCAAAAGCATCAATTCCTCGGTGCTCAGCTTTCTTCACAGTCAAACTCTCATATCCATACATGACTACTGGAAAAACCATAGCCTTGACTAGACGGACCTTAGTCGGCAAAGTAATGTCTGCTTCTGAATATGTTATCTAGGTTGGTCGTAACTTTCCTTCCAAGGAGTAAGTGTCTTTCAATTTCATGGCTGCAATCACCATCTGCAGTGATTTTGGAGCCCCCCAAAAT
>SJYQ01004525.1:0-38186 GCA_006410935.1 Redunca redunca
TTATTTGAATCTTTCCAAGGCATTCAGACTAATTTTTTATAAAAGAAGCAACTCTTTCTTCTCACATTTACATTTCATTAGTCTACATGATATGTAATTAAATATAATTAAAATAACAGGTACAACAAATATTAGCAAGTCCGAGGACAAATACATTTAATGCTTGGTAAATATACAATTCAACTAGTGAGATCTGAAAAAGTACATGGATGTCTAAAAATACTATACCAGATGTAAGGATTTAATATACCATAGTATTAGCTGAAATATTTCACAATAACACTGTGAATAGTTGGTTAATTCAACAGATTGCTTCAATGGTAATTGGTTAGAGAGGGTGCAGGATAGTTAGATACTCCCCAAACCTATGTTGCAAACAGGAGTCAATATTGTTCATACACAGTTAGTTCAGTTCAGTTCAGTTGCTCAGTCGTGTCCGACTCTTTGCGACCCCATGAATCGCAGCATGCCAGGCCTCCCAATCCATCACCAACTCCTGGAGTTTACTCAAACTCACGTCCAGTAAGTCAGTGATGCCATCCGGCCATCTCATCCTCTGTTGTCCCCTTTTCTTCCTGGCTCCAATCCCTCTCAAAATCAGAGTCTTTTCCAATGAGTCAACTCTTCGCATGAGGTGGCCAAAGGACTGGAGTTTCAGCTTTAGCATCATTCCTTCCAAAGAAATCCCAGGGCTGATCTCCTTCAGACTGGACTGGTTGGATCTCCTTGCAGTCCAAGGGACTCTCAGGAGTCCTCTCCAACACCACAGTTCAAAAGCATCAATTCTTCGTGCTCAGCTTTCTTCACAATCCAACTCTCACATCCATACATGACTATTGGAAAAACCACATAGCCTTGAGTAGATGGACCTTTGTTGGCAAAGTAATGTCTCTGCTTTTGAATATGCTATCTAGGTTGGTCATAACTTTTCTTCCAAGGAGTAAGCGTCTTTTAATTTCATGGCTGCAGTCACCACCTGCAGTGATTTTGGAGCTCCCCCAAAATAAAGTCTGACACTGTTTCCACTGTTTCCCCATCTATTTCCCATGAAGTGATGGGACCAGATGCCATGATCTTTGTTTTCTGAATGTTGAGCTTTAAGCCAACTTTTTCACTCTCCACTTTCACTTTCATCAAGAGGCTTTTTAGCTCCTCTTCACTTTCTGCCATAAGGGTGGTGTCATCTGCACCTCTGAGGTTATTGATATTTCTCCCAGCAATCTTGATTCCAGCTTATGCTTCTTCCAGTCCAGCGTTTCTCATGATGTACTCTGCATATAAGTTAAATAAGCAGGATGACAATATACTTGATGTACTCCTTTTCCTATTTGGAACCAGTCTGTTTCATGTCCAGTTCTAACTGTTGCTTCCTGACCTACATGTAGGTTTCTCAAGAGGTAGGTCATTCCCATCTCTTTCAGAATTTTCCACAGTTTATTGCGATCCACAGAGTCAAAGGCTTTGGCATAGTCAATAAAGCAGAAATAGATGTTCTTTCTGGAACTTTCTTGCTTTTTCCATGATCCAGCAGATGTTGGAATTTGATCTCTGGTGCCTCTGACTTTTCTAAAACCAGCTTGAACATCTGGAAGTTCACGGTTCACGTATTGCTGAAGCCTGGCTGGTCAGATTAGTTTATGAGTAATCTCTTCTGTCTAAATTACTGTCAAGGCCCTTCCCATAACTGAGCTAAACAAAATGGCTTTAGAGTTTGTGACAGTCACAAATGGGCACTTTAGGTCACTTTTCTTTCCTTTTATTCTGTAGCACTCCACCCACAATAAATTGAAGCTGCTCACTTAGGAATTACTTTGCTTCAGTATTGCAGGGAGCGTTGCATAGCCTCTTAGAGCTGTTAGTTTTAGTAGTTTTATTGGTTGTTTCTGAGGCAACTCCAATGAATTTCTGACTCTGTTAAAGCGGTATGGTAAGTTTTATAGCTCCCACATCAGAATCCTCTGAGAGCTGGGGCTCACTGTGAGGGGACTGTTGCCTTTCCTACTTGACCTTTCCTTCTAAGACAAGTTTTCCCCGCTCTGTGAGCCCGGAGAATGCTGTCCTGAGGAAGATCCTCTCCTGCCAGAGGCACTCCAGACAGCAGGGCTTAGGTTTCTGTCTCTGCTCACTGAACTCGCTGTCCTGCTCTCTGAGGAGACGAGGCCGAGAAACTGTAGAGGGAGGCTTTCAGCAGATTTGTTAACAGCCAGCATTTCTCTTCTCTAGAGCATACTGTGCTTAAATGCTACTCTTCCCCTGAGGGCACCTTTCAGGTTCTGGCTTTTTCAGGCAAAGCAACAGACCTTAATTATTTCACTTTCAATCAATTCTGAAGCCTCAAAGACCAAAATTGTCTCTTCAGATCCACTCAGATGCCAAAGAGAGGTGTAGGAAAGAAATTGCTGCACATCTATCAGCACTGTAAAACTCAAATCCATTTCTGGCTTTCATTTTCTATGTGGTGATCAGGAATTGAAGCTAACTCTCAAATTAGCAAAAATAAAATGTTTCAGGAAATACCTTGGAGTTGCATGGGAAAAGATCCTGTAGTCACTATGGCAGGCTTTACTACTTACTATTCATTAACCTGCAAGCCAGGCAGAACAGCCAAAAAAAAAAAAAAAAAAAAAAAGTTGAATGCATATACTCTTTCCCTGGTGGCTCAGTGGTAAAGAATCCTCCTGCCAGTGTGGGAAACATGGGTTCGACCCCTGGGTCAGAAATATTCCCTGGAGGAGAAATGGCAACCCTCTCCAGTATTCTTGCCTGGAAAATCCCACAGACAGAGGAGCCTGGCAGGCTACAGTCCTATAGTCCGTGGGGTCACAGAGTCAGACACTACTTAGTGACTAAACAAGAACACCACCACCAACAAATTCAATGTCCAGTTCACTTCTTATACATGGGAGAATTATACCGTCTCTACCCTTAAAGTCAGATGTGCTCATGGGACTTCCTTTTGGCCAGTGAAATGTGGATGCATTTAATTTCCAAAGCTTGAATTTCTACCTCTCTGACTTTTGACAAACATAGTTTTCATGTTGTCTTTGAAGATGAACCATCCATATTCTGAATCTGATCACTTGTTCTTTTTGGTAACTAACTGAATTTATTATCTGTTTTATACATATTCCTCAATTTACTTTTTAGGGAAAAGAAACAGGAATAAATGGATTTTTAAAAAATGCTTATGCCTTTAGGAAGTCCTAGTGAATTCTTTTGTGTAATCAAATATATCAATATGCATATTACAACATTTTCACACATTGACTTTGTGTAAAGGAGAGCATATCAGATAATCTTTTCTCGTTAGCTGTTGTGTAGCTGTGCTTACCCATCAAACAAATGTTTCTTGAGCACCTGTCACATTCAAAGTCCTGTGGCAAGTCCTAGGTGTACATGTTTAGATGTTGCTATAGCTGTACCTAAGTATTGTGTGTGGTTTGCTGCTCTGGACTCAGTCGGTCCCCCTTCCCCAGTTGATTTGTTGAAGCCCTAATCTCCAGTGTGACTGTATTTGGAGCTAAGGCTTTTAGGTAAATTGACGTCGTAAGGATAGGGTCCTAAGGAGACAGGATTGGTGGCTAAAGAGAAGAGAACTTTCTCTACCTCACTCCACATGCACATACTAAGAAAAGTTAATACGAGCACACAGTGAGAAGGCAGTAAGATGAAGAAGTGATAGCTTTAGCTTAGCCCCCAAGATGATAGCTTACACCTTGTCTTGGGATCCCAGGCGAGATGATAGATGAAAGATGATAGATAAAGCTTATATGGTGTTTGGTGAATGCTGGATTTGTGGTCTCTGAAGGAGAAGATTTAACTCTGGGACCAAAGACAATCTCAGTCACTTATAGCTTTGTGTACTAGAAATTTTATTAAAGTGATAGTAACAGAAAAAAAAGCTTCTGACATAGACATCAGACGAGGGTAGAAAGATTACCAGTCTTGCTAGTTTAAGAAGAGCATTGTATACTTTTGTTAGCTGCTGAGAATAGAAAAAATGCCTCAGTGATGTGAAAATTTTTCCCAGGCTCTATCCCATAACATAATCTTGGGATGACATCAGCACAAGAGTAGCCAGAAGGAACAGGTTAATCCAGAGCTCAAGGCTGTGGAAGAAACCAGAGCTCAAGGCTGTGGAAGTTTTACCCAGACTTTCTCCCGTAACATACATTCTGAGCTTAAAAAAGCATGTCCTTGAGCAAGAGATACTGCTGCCCACGAGGTCTACGTGTCTAAGGTAAAAGAATGTGAAAAAGGAAGAATGTTCATCTCATCCTTAAAGGGCCTTGGTCTCCCTAGCAACATGCCTAAGTTAACTCTCTCAGAAGTCTGTGAGCTTGGAAGAGGGTTTCGTCAGAACCCAACAATACTTATGTTCTCATTTTGATCTTCTAGCTTCCAGAACTGTGAGAAAATAAATTTCTATTGTTTAAGTCAGCTAACTTATGGTTCTTTGTCATGGCAGCCTGAGCTGACTAATACATTTGTAAAATCCAGGGATTTAATAACTAGAGGGCCTGTGAATCTTATAAGAAATTAAGGGAAACACAATAATATAGAACTATAATTTGTATGAATGGCTGTAAACTTATGAAATTTATAATCCTAAGAAGTATTAAAGGGAAATAAAATTATAACAAGTCTAGAGAACAGACAAATTCATGAACATCTGATTCACAATAGTATATTAAGGGAAATCAGAATTCTAACCTTTTAAAAATAAAATGGGAAAGAACTAAAAAAAAAATCTATCAATGTAATCAATTCATTTTTTCTTGAAAAGGTGCTTCAAACTGTCCTTAGACAATAATATCTCTACTATGGTTCAAAACTACCTGAGTCAGAATCACATTGGCGTGCTGTTAGATGGATAGTTCTAAGGACAGTATCACATCATATTCAATTTCTCTGAGGGAATTTTCATTTTAAACAAGTTCTCTCAGTGATCCTTAGACACACTAAAGTCTGAGATCTATTTTAGGCATTGTGGGGCTGCATAAAAATGTTAGTCTTTGTCCCTGCAATGAGTCATCTACTGATGCATGAGGTAAAGGCAGACCAAGATGGAAAGTGATCAAGTGTTCTAACATATGATATAGAATGTAGGAGTAGTATTTTTAGTTGAAGAGATCAATAGGGAATAGAAAGTAGCTACTGGTGATCTGTTCCCAGAACTCTGGGACCTGAGAAAGAAAGGGACAGTGGACCAGAGAAGTCAAGGAGGCCTCAGTGGCACGTGCCATGACTTGAAGAGTAAAAATGCTCTCTCTCTTCAACACTTCTTAGAAAAAGGCAAAAAAAAAAAGAATAAAATTAAATTTTCCTTTCATAAGAGCAGAGAGTGCAGAGAGGCTATAGGCGTGGATGAAAAATTTTTGGAGGACAGAAAGAAATGAGGAGGCAGGACTGACTAGACTAGAAGTATGCCAATACCCTAGATTATACCTGATTACTATAAGTATACCCTGAACACCCTCTGGAGGCTCAGCCCTTGGAATGCCACAGGTTGTAGAAGATGACGGAGAGGGATATATAAAGATAAAAGGGGACATGTAAGTGGGTGGACCCTGGCCACCTATGTTTCAGGAGCAGTAGATTTATTCTCTGGATTCAAACTAGAGGAGACTTGAAGTCAGTGACATTAAGCAGAGTAGAGTGAAGCGCCAAGGCAAGGACTGAAATAGGAATTATTGATCCATTTACTGAACAGTGAGACTCTCAGCACCATCTCTCATCTGTACTCTAATCTTAGATGTCTGAAATACAGATATAGTCTCTCCAGTCCCTTACCCCCATTCTTAATACTAAATGGCATTGATTTTTCAAATCTAAGTAAAGATTTGAAGTATCCATTCAGGTATGACCTAAATCAAATCCCTTACGATTATATGGTGGAAGTGAAAAATAGATTCAAGGGATTAGATCTGATAGAGTGCCCAAAGAACTATGGATGGAGATTCATGACATTGTACAGGAGGCAGGGATCAAGACCATCCCCAAGAAAATGAAATGCAGAAAGGCAAAATGGCTGTTCAAGGAGGCCTTAAAAATAGCTGAGAAAAGAAAAGATGTGAAAGGCAAAGGAGGAAAGGAAAGATATACCCATTTGAATGTAGAGTTCCAAAGAATAGCAAAAGAGATAAGAAAGCCTTCCTCAGTGATCAATGCAAAGAAATAGAGCAGAACAATAGAATGGGAAAGACTAGAGATTTCTTCAAGAAAATTAGAGATACCAAGAAAATATTTCATGCAAAGATGGGCACAATAAAGGACAGAAATGGTAGGGACCTAACAGAAGCAGAAGAGATTAAGAAAAGGTGTCAAGAATACACAGAAGAACTATACAAAAAAGATCTTCATGACCCAGATAACCACGATGGTGTGATCACTCACCTAGAGCCAGACATCCTGGGATGCAAAGTCAAGTGGGCCTTAGAAAGCTTCACTACGAACAAAGCTAGTGGAGGTGATGGAATTCCAGTTGAGCTGTTTCAAATCCTAACAGATGATGCTGTGAAAGTGCTGCCCTAAATATGCCAGCAAATCTGGAAGACTCAGCAGTGGCCACAGGACTGGAAAAGGTCAGTTTTCATTCCAATCCCAAAGAAAGCCAATGCCAAAGAATGCTCAAACTACCGTACAATTGCATTCATCTCACAACACTAGCAAAGTAATGCTCAAAATTCTCCAAGCCAGGCTTCAACAGTACATGAACTGTGAACTTACAGATGTTCAAGCTGGTTTTAGAAAAGGCAGAGGAACCAGAGATCAAATTGCCAACATCTACTGGATCATGGAAAAAGCAAGAGAGTTCCAGAAAAACATCTATTTCTGCTTTCTTGACTATGCCAAAGCCTTTGACTATGTGGATCACAACAAACTGTGGAAAATTCTGAAAGAGTTGGGAATACCAGACCACCTGACCTGCCTCCTGAGAAACCTGTACGTAGATCAAGAAGCAACAGTTAGAACTGGACTTGGAAAAACAAACTGGTTCCAAATCAGGAAAGGAGCATATCAAGGCTGTATACTGTCACCCTGCTTATTTAACTTATACGCAGAGTACATTATGAGAACCGCTGGACTGAAAGAAGCACAAGCTGGAATCAAGATTGCCGGGAGAAATATCAATAACCTCAGATATGCAGATGACACCACTCTTACGGCAGAAAGTGAAGAAGAACTAAAGAGCCTCTTGATGAAAGTGGAAGAGGAGAGTGAAAAAGTTGGTTTAAAACTCAACATTCAGAAAACTAAGATAGTGGCTTTTGGTCCCATCACTTCATGGCAAATAGATGGGGAAACAGTGGAAACAGTGGTCGATTTTATGTTTTTGGGCTCCAAAATCACTGCAGATGGTGACTACAGCCATGAAATTAAAAGACACTTACTCCTTGGAAGAAAAGCTGTGACCAACGTAGACAGCATATTGAAAAGCAGAGACATTGCTTTGCCAGTAAAGGTCCGTCTAGTCAAAGTTATGGTTTTTCCAGTAGTCATGTATGGATGTGAGAGTTGGACTATAAAGGAAGCTGAGCACTGAAGAACTGATGTTTTGAACTGTGGTGTTGGAGAAGACTCTTGAGAGTCCCTTGGACTGCAAGTAGATCCAGCCAGTCCATCCTAAAGGAAATCAGTCCTGAATATTCATTGGAAAGACTGATGCTGAAACTCAATACTTTGGCCACCTGATGAGAGGAACTGACTCATTTGAAAAGACCCTGATGTTGGGAAAGATTGAAGGCAGGAGGAGAAGGGGATGACAGAGGATGAAATGGTTGGATGGCATCGCCGACTCAATGGACATGAGTTTGAGTTAGCTCTGGGAGTTGGTGATGGACAGGGAAGCCTGGCATGCTGCAGTCCATGGGGTTGCAAAAAGTCAGACTGAGTGACTAAACTGAACTGAACTGAACTGAAGAATTGATGCTAAAAAATATTGGAACAATACCTTCAAAATTTTAAGAGTCTGTGCCCACACTCTTAAGAGATTAATCAAATAGGATAAATCAAGTAGGTAGAATAAAAGTATTTTTCAGATATATATGTATTCAAAACATTTATCTTTTTAGGAGACAATTGGAGAATGTATTTTAACGAGAATAAGGGAATAAACCAAGAATAGGAAGACACTGAATCCAGGAAATGGGTTTGAATATAGGAGAATTTCAAAAGCAAATTCAGCATACATCTACACAACCAGTACACAGTTAGGTCTAGAGTGCAGTTGAACATAGATTGGAAGAGGGGCTAAGAGAGATGGGACTGAAGATGAATTCAGAGGCTCATAGCTTTTGAATCATGCGTATATTCAATAATATTTCAGGAGACTGCTAGCAGTGTTCCATCCTTCCATTTTCCTTTCACTTTACTTGGCTTTGTATAAAATAAATATTTTTATAGTTATCTTTTCATCTTTCTTTATGGCTTCCATTTTTAATGTAAGAAGTATTCCTTCTTAAATGATATAGTCAAACATTATCAGTGATTGCAGTGATTAGCACATAGTTTTTTTTAATATTACAATTTGAATCATTTTTAATGGACCTTATAAAAAGTAAGAAAAAAAAGCTATTAACATTTACATAAATAAATCTAGGTGATTTTTTGTTACCTTTTATTTATAGACATTTTAGAAGTTTAGTACATTATTCTCCAGATTGGTCACTAACTTGGTAAATTGGAAAGACTGATTTTCCATTTTTATGGGGAAAAAGAACAGTAACCACCATTTACAGCAAGGAGTTTGCATTAAACAATGCCTTAAAATAATTTTGAAATGTATCTATTTACATCTCAAATATGACTTCTTTCTAAAATGTTCAAAGTCTCATTTCACAGCTGCAATTAAATTACTTTTTAGGATAAGGCTTCATTTGGCTGTATTATATTAATGATCAGCTAGATGATGTATATCTTTTCCATCTTTATGTACCCATGAATTATTCAGAAATATTCTCTTGCAAATGAACAGTAGAGAAATTCAGTTCCCTTTTTTCCCAAAAGGGTCAGACACGCTTTAGTCTAGAGAAGAGAAAAAAGTAGAGTCTTTCCTTTTTAAATCTTTTAAAATTCATTGATCAGTCAGAAATTACCTACAAACCTAATAAAGAGAAAATGCCCAAGTAAACTATAATACTTCTACATGACAAAATGATGCGGCTCTCAAAAACTTATTGGAAAGGCAACATAGCTTTTGCTATGGGAAAATGTTTACATCAAAAAATAACCAAAAAAGAAAACTTTTGATATAAAAATGTATGCACATGATCATTTCAGCTGAAAAATAGTCATAGAAAAAATTCCAAAAAATACAACAAAATAGTAATGACAGTCATGTTACTACAATAGGACTATAGGTGATTTGCTTCTTCTCTGTGTTTTCTGAATTTTCTTTAACTTGATAGTATCTTTATAATGAGAAAAAGCAAAACAAGCACATCCTTACTGAATGACTAGTGTTTGCTAGAAACTGGACTGTATACTGAAGATATAAAGATGAAAAGATATGCGTAGTGATATATAAGATAAATCAAACATTCCCTGATGATTCTAAAATGTATTCTGTCAAATCACCACAAATTTTATTGATATTTTGTTAAGGAGAATGTTAAATAGTGCTAGTAGGTGCTTTTCATGTGTCCCTTGTCCAGTCAACTCGACAACTATATGAAGAAGGTCATTCTATTTTATAGCCACGAAAGTCGATCTTAGAGAGGCTGTGTAACATGTCCAAAGTGTCATTAGTTAAAAAGAAACTGAGTTTGGCCTGATTAAAAGTCCATCCTCAGTCATTTAACAAGAATATATTAAACACCGACTCTGTGTTTTAACTATGGAGATTGCTCTAGATTAGGGATACTGAAATCAGGAAAACAAACACCTTGCCTTCCTGGAGCTTGTATTCTAGTGTGAGAAGGCATAAAAAACAACAACAACAAAACTTTAAAATGGTATATTAGAAGCTAAGAATGGTTTAGAGAAGACGAAAGGAGACCAGCATGCAACAGTGAGGAGAGGAGAACAAAATGAGATAAAGGAACAGGAAGCCCGAGACTTAGAGTTTTGTAAGGCAGGAAACCACTGTGGGTTTAAGCAGAGATGCTTTATCTGACTTAGTTTTGAATGGATCATTCTGGCATCCATGTACAGAAAAGCCTGTAGGGAAACCTGAGAGGAGGTAGGAGATTGATTAGGAGGCTATTGAAGTGAGAGATGATGGTCAGCTGTACCTGGATAGGAGAGGAGCAGTGTCAAGAACTGGGCTTCCCAGGTGGCTCAGTGCTAAAGGACACCCCTGCCAACGCAGGAGACACTGGTTTGATCCCTGGGTCGAGAAAATCCTGTGGAGGGAGAAATGGCAACCCATTCCAGTATTCTTGCCTAGAGAATCCCATGGACAGACGAGCCTGGTGGGCTATAGTCCATGGACTCTCAAAAAAGAGCTGGACATGACTGAGTGACTAAACAAATGCCAAGACAACAAAAGAGACTCAGATCTATAGAGTGAACTTTTGGACTCTGGGGGAGAGAGAGAGGGAGAGGGTGGGATGAGATGGGAGAATGGCATTGAAACATGTATACTATCAAGTACAGGTGATAATGTTTTGATTTACAATAAACANGAGCTATGAAGTTAGCCTGTTTCTTGCATTTCTAGCAGAAAAAGAGTGTCATGTTTGTTTCATCCCTGATAGCAACCTGTAATAATATGAACACCTGTATGCCTTCACTAAGTTTCATCAGTTTTAATATTTTGTCACATTTTTAAATCTCTCTCCATATTTGTATACATATGTACACACACAATATGTGTATGTTTTACGAACCATTGGAAAACAGGTTGTAGATACTGCAATACTGCAGCCCTAGTCTCATGGGGGATGCAGAATAGCTCAAGTGGACACTGTGCATACAGTGGGTTTGTGTCACAGCTGAGGGCCCGCAAACTTAGGAAACCCCAATCTAATGGACCATGTGCAAGCTTGCCTAACCTTTGCTTTCTTTGGCAATGTTATCTGTGTTATTCTGGGAGGCAAACAGACCTGTCCTCTGTTTCAGAGTGGACGTTATCACTATCTTCCAAGGATGTTTGCTACACAAACCTTGAAAAGATAGTCTAGGACAAAAGCTATGAGTGTCTTCCCTTGTAAAATTGGCAGAAATGTAATGGAGAATTGTCTCTCAAAAAGAATATAGTGTAAAGTGGCTTAATTCTGGAGGTATTTTTCAAATAGAGTCCAGACCAGATGTGATATGTAAGAGAGAGTCCAGAACGATGTTATGGTTTTTGCCAAGCACTATAGTCGGTGCTTCAGGTCTGGTGGCAAATGAGATATTCCCTTGGAGTTTACCTCCACACTGAGAGGCAGACCCGAAGTAGCTATACATGCCACATAAGTGAAATAATTAACTTATATTGCGTATAGTTTCCAAGCATTTCATTACTGTTTAAAAAGTGTGGTTTTATTTAAACAAGATAAAATTACAACCAGCATAGAAAGGGAAGGGGCAGATTAGGTCCCATCCGTGTAGTCAAGTGTGCTGCCTTCTGGAGTTAATTTCACCCTTGTCATCTTTTTTTTTTTTTTTGAGAAATACTTTTCTTAAATTTTTGCCTTTTTTTCAGTAGATACACTTAGCATTTATTTTTGTCAGTAACCTAGAGAAGCTTAATTTGGAGACAAGACATTAAAATTTTAAAAGATTCTATTTTAGGAACAAAATTATTTTAGTCAACTTCCTTACAGACATATTTGGAGGTTGACTGTAATGAGACATTGTCATATGTGGAAAGCCATCATTAATTTTATTTCTTCGTGGTTTATTATCTATCTCTACCAAATAGAATAAAAGCTCCGAAAAGGAAGTTTGTTTTGTTTGTGGACACATTCTCAGCTCATAGAATATTGTCTGGTATACAATAGGTGTTTAATAAGTAGCTTTTAAATGAATATATGATACATATATGTATTATTTTGTATTTTTCTTAAACAGATTTCTTTCCCTAGTATTAATTTCATTTGCAGATGTTTTAATGTCTTTTAACTTTTTATTTCTCTTTTGTACCATTACTGTTCTTTAAGTATTGAATATTTAGATGTTTCCCAAATGTTTACAGTGATACAGAATAATGAATGTTTTATGTATATTAACTTTAAAAATTCCTTTTGAATTATCTCTTAAGTATAAATTCAGAGGAATGAATCAGAGAGAGTAACATCATCATTATGTTCCCTGCATGTTGTCTTTTCCAGAAGGGCAGGGACAGTTTTCAGTGGACAAGCACACTTGTTTCACCTCAACCTCAACTCCATTAGCACTAGTTGTTATTTTTCTTTTAAATCTCTCTCTCTTTGTAGGCAGAAATAGAGGATCAAGCATGATTTTATCAGCTTTTGTTTCTTGTCTCTATATGCTGATGCTGTATATATTTCCATGTTTATTAAATTTTTCCTCTGATGTGAGCTGTCTGTTCATATACTTTGCCCAGTGAGCTGCTTGTTAAATCATCTAGTTCCTAAGTTGTAGGCAGAATGATGACATTTAAGTTTTTATGAAGCATTCCCCTTGATGGTGGGGTTGTCTCAGATGGCAGCTCCAGGTGAAGTTCTCCTGGTGAGGCTGGGAGGCAGGAAGCTAAGAGAGGGCCTCTTTGAAGCTAACCCCCCAGGCAGAGAAGATTTCCTTGCTTGGTGAAAACCTCAAGCAACCACCATTTGATTATATTTCCTCTTTCAACAGATATCTATTGGGCTTGCTGCTTTGTAAATGGAAAAGTAAACACCCAGTTATATTGTGTTGTAAGTATGATACAAATGGGCAAGAGAACATAATGAGGAAGGGATGTGTGCTCGAAAGCCTTACTCAGTCAGTGGAGTCTTTCTGAGGAAATGGCGCTTAGCTTGAAACACAAAGGAAGAGATATCCATAAGGTCGTCTACTATGGCATATCTCTGGTAGAAGCACAGTGTGAAATGCCATTACTCTAGCCTACAGGACCAGCCTGTTGAGCTGAGTTGTAATATCCTGTGGGTCAGAAGGTCGCTTTCATCTTCGTGCCACTCCAGATGATTGTGCTAGGTCAGAGAGATGAAAGAATAATGTTCCTCTTTAAGTCCCTCACACGCCCGGCCACTCGGTGATATATAGGAAATAACCTGTGCTTATTTGAGACTAGCCATTTAGTTAGACAACCTCTGCTTGTCTGAGGATCAGATAATAAGATAATCACTGTGTATCTTTTCCTCCCATTCTTTCCATATGATTGAAATGGTTACAATCATCAGAATTCAGACGGATTCACTTTCTCCTGATTTTATGAATCATGCTGCAGGAGCAGCTAACACAGCATAATACACAATAGAGTCATAATGCATTCTGCATAAAAGCAATCTCAAGTCACATAAATGCTTCATAAAGAGTCCCTGTCTGTACACAACATCTCCTACAGTATGCAGGAAAAATGATAATCAGTATCTTATGGCTGACTTCATTTGGTTTTCTGACTTTGATTACTTCTTCTGTATTTTGTCTTATCTGTTTACACTTACACTTAATATATGGATACTTGGGGGCCAGGTTGGTCCTTTAGAGGTAAAAAGGGTTTGAAGCCATCTTGCTATTACTGTTAATTTAAATGTTCCTGTAAAAGTCCATGCTGTAATGAAGCAAAAATACTGCCAAGTGTAAAATAGGAGATTTTATTTTCAGAACATTTAGCAGTTTATTTCACATTCCACCTGTAACTCTTTCTCTCTCTCTTATAGTCTGTAATGTCTGAGGAAGCATGCATGTATAGTCCCTTGACAAGAAAAAAGTATGGTCTTACTGGTAAACTGCAAACATTCTCAGAATCCAGTGCACACGTGTGTGCTCAGCTATGTCCGACTCTTTGCAACCCCATGGGCTGTAGCCCACCAGGCTCCTCTCTTCATGGGATGTCCCAGACATGAATCCTGGAGTGGGCTGCCATTTCCTTCTCCAGGGGATCTTCCTGACCCAGGGATTGAACCCACATTTCCTGCATTGACAGGTGGATTCTTTACCACTGAGCCACCAGGGAGGGTCCAGAGTGTGATGCAAAAAAATACAGATATAGATATTTCACTGTTCTCCTTGCACTCCGTTAGTCTGTTTGCGTCCGTTTTAGCCCCCTTCTCCCCACACATCTTCCCTCGTCCCTTCTTCTTTTACTCGTCTGCCCACTCCATGTGGCCAGAGCTGGGAAAACTACTGTTCCCGGGTCTATTCTGGAAGGCAATGAGGAATCAGAGTTGGTGGCAGCTCAGAGCCTTCCCTGGGATTTGGGTTAAACTTTTCAGATTCTATGGAATGGAATCTGGTATATAAGACCAGTCTCTCTGGTGTTACTAGCACAATCCTCATAGCAGAAGTCTGATGTAACTGTGTCAAAAAGGACCCTGTCTACTGAAAGGGAGGCAGAGAAAGAAAAAAAAAAAAGGTGAAGGGGACAGAGAACCTGGATCTGTCATAGATGATTTGCCAGAATTCTTTGAAGTCGATGAATTCCTTGGTAAACCTCTTAGAGCCACTTCACCAGAAGCACATCTTTACTAAAAAATGCTTTTAAAGTTCACACAAGGTAATCACAGTTCCATCCTAGCGAAGAAATTTAGTGAAGCAAGCACAATCTAGTTATTTGCACAATCAATAAAAATGAGTCGGGTACTTATCTTTTCTTGGTGTCTCTGTAATGTGTGTAAAAGAAATTATTAACCCAACAGCAAAAAATATAGTTTTACTCCATAGGTGGGAAGAAAACAATTATTCTTAGAAGCTGCTATTTGTTAGTCTGAAAGATTCATTTAAAATCGTAGTTGCACTGATAAAGCATTGTTAACTTGACAGCAAAAGTAACTGCAAGTTAAGCTCTCACATGCTCTGACCAGCTCTCCAGGATGCCGCTAACTGCAGACTTTCCAGTGGCATTCTCAATGATTCATCCTCGTATAAAAGATAAACCGAACACTGAGCTGTATTCAAGTCTTAATTCTTTCAAGTTTAATCCATCATTAAAAGATGCACTGGTGAAGGTCTAAACCTTAACATCTTGCTGCATTAAAACTAACTTTCGTTAAGATAAAAGTTACTTGTCTAAATTGTTGAAATATGTATTCATGAATGCCTAATTTTCTAGATTTTTCCTGAAAATATATTAAAGTTACATCATGACCAAGAATTTGTATACATTTCTCTTGTAATTATCTTAATTATACTAAATATCATCATTGCTTTTCAAAGAGACTGCCATCTAGACTTTATATCAAGCTTTTACTCCAGGAACTGAAGAACTTTTTCCTTTGTAAACTATATAAAAAGATGCTGCATATTATGTACCAAGAAAAATGGTTGTTTTTGTTCCCCCTAAAATGCCAAAAGAATCTCTTTCATCTCCTGGCATGCTCTCAAGCTCATTACTGCTTCAACATTTGAACTTGTCGCCTCTCCAAACTCATCTAGTTGCATTTCATCATCTTCTGACAAACTGTAAGGTTTTCTAAAAAACTCCTTGGATTTTCTCTATTAGTCATTTTTCTGAGATTCAGAAAGTGAATTTTCTGAATTCAGATTCAGAGATTCTTTAAAGCTAATTTTTAGTAGATTTTTATAAAACAAGTCTATAAAAGGATGACTACACTTAATATCTGTCCATATTTCAATTTTTGTTTGAGTATTTTGTTTTGCTTACAACTTTGACTCTGTTAGAACTTATTTTTTTATCCTGCCCCTAAGAATGTGAGAAGATGGGAATATGTCTTGATATCTCACCAGAAACAAACATCAGAAAGCCCTGGGGATCCAGCATTTCCAACACTGCGTGCTAGTGAGAAATATATCATTAGTTTTAGAATTACTCAACTCATTGAATTTGAAGCTCCTCTACTACCTTAATTTATTTTTTCTCCTTTACCCACCTTTGGAGAATTACTCCCCTTTGAACTTTTTCTTTCATCTAACTTTTAGGTTCTCTGAGTATGTGGAGAAGGAAATGGCAACCCACTCCAGTATTCTTGCCTAGAGAATTCCATGGAGACATGAGCCTGGTGGGCTGTAGTCCATGGGGTGGTAGAGCTGTACATAACTGAGCAACTTTCACTTAGGTTCTCTGAGTATAGTCCTGCGAATTTCTGGTGCTGTTATTATACCCTGAAGGTGAAGGAAAGACTGTCTTTGTATGTGTTTGTTCGAGTGTCCCCAAGCTAGGCCTTCTTTATCCCGAGGACCACAGTACTACTAGGCACAATAAATATTGCTAGAATAGAGTTCAATATATTCTGTGTAGCATGCAGATGATGTTACATATTCAAAGGATCATTGCTGGGTTCCTGTCTTTCAGAGCGTTTCATGTTGACCCTATCCCACTGCATAGCTGGAGCAACCCGCTCTATAAGGAGCAATCCACATTTGTTTAGGTGCTGTTGTCCATGAGGTTGCAAAGAGTTGGACACAACTAAGTGACTGATTAATTAACTTATATGCACAACTAATTAATTTATATGCAGAGTACATCATGAGAAACACTGAACTGGAAGAAACACAAGCTGGAATCAAGATTGCTGGGAGAAATATTAATAACCTCAGATATGCAGATGACACCACCATGGCAGAAAGTAAAGAGGAGCTAAAAAGCCTCTTGATGAAAGTGAAAGAGGAGAGCGAAAAAGTTGGCTTAAAGCTCAACATTCAGAAAACAAAGATCATGGCATCTGGTCCCATCACTTCATGGGACATAGATGGGGAAACAGTGGAAACAGTGTCAGACTTTATTTTTTTGGGCTCCAAAATCACTGCAGATGGTGATTGCAGCCGTGAAATTAAAAGACGCTTAGTCCTTGGAAGAAAAGTTATGAGCAACCTAGATGGCATATTAAAAGCAGAGACATTACTTTACTGACTAAGGTCCGTCTAGTGAAGGCTATGGTTTTTCCAGTAGTCATGTATGGATGTGAGAGTTGGACTGTGAAGAAGGCTGAGCGCCGAAGAATTGATGCGTTTGAACTGTGGTGTTGGAGAAGACTATTGAGAGTCCCTTGGACTGCAAGGAGATCCAACCAGTCCATTCTGAAGGAGATCAACCCTGGGATTTCTTTGGAAGGAATGATGCTAAAGCTGAAACTCCAGTACTTTGGCCACCTGTTGAGAAGAGTTGACTCATTGGAAAAGACTTTGATGCTGGGAGGGATTGGGGACAGGAGGAGAAGGGTACGACCGAGGATGAGATGGCTGGATGGCAACATTGACTCAATGGACGTGAGTCTGAGTGAACTCCTGGAGAAGGTGATGGACAGGGAGGCCTGGCGTGCTGCGATTCATGGGGTCGCAGAGTTGGACACGACTGAGTGACTGAACTGAACTGAACTGAAGTGACTGAACTGAATTGAACACCCTCTTTCTGTATCATTTATTTTAATAGATTAGAAGAATACTCCTCCGTGTACCAGCTCATCTCTCAATTTAGACCGAAGAATATCAGTTTCAAAGCCTTTGGCCTCTTTCAAAGCTTTTCCTCTATGGTTTGGAATGCTGTTTTGAAGATGTGGCAGGGTCAGCTGGAAAAGCCAAGGGCCTGTCTAGGTCTCATCCTCAAATAGCCACTGAAGTAAAGTACCTCAGGACTCCTTGGTGAAAGTAAAAAGGTCCCTAAATTCAAAGAAGTATTTCTGGAGGAAATAAGGACATTTTTGATGAAGTGACAATATTTTGCTCTCTACTTCCAGAAGTTGAGGAAATATTCCTTTTGTGGGAGACTCTCTTTCTGGGCAGGGCTACAGCTGAGTGGACCACTTCAAACACTTGGGAAAACTTGTGAAAAATTGAGAGAAATCACTAAAAATCAAGAAATACTGCCTTGCTTACAAAGATTTCCATTCTCCTTCCTAAACATCCCCAACTCCTTTGATTTGCCACAAAAGCATCTGCTCTGGCAAACATAATTTCTCTCCACACAACCTGACCTGCATGAAAATGAAAAACAAAGGATTACAAAAGAGAAACAGAGTTAGACAGGTTTATTTAAAGTTCATTTATTAATTCTCATTAGGATTTCTCTGACATAGAGCCCTTAAGCATAAGTTTATATCCTTTCAACATTCCTTTATAGAGTTTTTATACTTTAAGAACATTTTCTAAGGGAATTATAAAGAAATAGAGGATATGGCCACTAATTTCCCCTACTAACTGGCAGTGGAAAATATAACTAAAATGGCTTGAAACTAAACATGTCAATACAACATAATAGTTCCACTATGCAGTTAAGGTAGAAAAAGCTCTTGGGTGGCCTGGATGCTCCCAGGTTTAAAGAGCTTCATGCTATGCATTAAGGTCTTAACCCTCTGCCTCTGAACCACTCCATCAGCGTTTCAGATGCCCCAGAGCTGCTGGGTAGGTTCAGGTCCCACAATGTACTCCTCTCTTTGACATTATGAGGGTCATTTCATTGGCCAGGGAAGCTGCCTCATGTTGTTGGTTTGGAATGATAGTTCAAAAGTGACTTGAAGTATGTTGGATAGTCAACTAGAACACTTCTATAAGTCTGGATGCTGCTGCACACTTGGGTGACATTTTTGGGGTATTAATTAATATTGCTCTCAAGGGTTTTATTAGCAATGTTATTAAAAAAATTCCCTTTGGTTCTCAAATTCCAAATATTATATGAACTTGTGAATAATGCAAATGATTCAAGTTATGTGTGTATGCAGATGTGTATATGCTTTATATGAAAATGGGACAAATCTGGATCTCTCTCTCCTGATAGCCTGAAATAACACATTCCATAAACTTCTCCTTCTGTTTCTAAATGTGTTGAAGCATACAAGCACAGATTGTTATTGAAATAAAATCATGCTGTATACTATTTGCTTTTTCACCTAAAATCACAGCCTTATAACTCACTAGTCATGGTACTAATATTATTTTTAGCGACTTGCCAACACATATATTTTAATTTTCTATAATTGAGATCTTAATACTTCCTGTAGGACATTTACTTTTGATTTTAACTTTTATCATTGTTAACATTGTAAATTTTCATTTCAATAATGCTGTACAGATCACAAACTCTTCTCACATACACCGTTTTATTTATTATTAAACACTCTGAGATGGTTATTATTAATTCTATTTTACTTGATCAGAAACCTTAGAGAAGTTGATGCCTTCCATGCATCTTAAAGCTAATAAACGTAGAGTCAAGATACAGATACGTCTTTTCTTACTCACTCATCCCTTCAGTTCAGTTCAGTTCAGTTCAGCCGCTCAGTCATATCCGACTCTTTGTGACCCAATGGACTGGAGCACGCCAGGCTTCCCTGTCCATCACCAACTCCCAGAGCCTACTCAAACTCATGTCCATTGAGTCGGTGATGTCATCCAACAATCTCATCCTCTGTCATCCCCTTCTCCTCCTGCTTTCAATCTTTCCCAGCATCAGGGTCTTTTCAAATGAGTCAGCTCTTTGCATCAGATGACCAAAGTATTGAAGTTTCAGCTTCAACATCAGTCCTTCCAATGAATATTCAGGACTGATTTCCTTTAGGATGGACTGGTTGGATCTCCTTGCAGTCCAGGGGACTCTCGAGAGTCTTCTTCAACACCACAGTTCAAAAGCATCAATTCTTCGGCACTCAGCTTTCTTTATATGCAACTCTCACATCCATACATGACCACTGGAAAAACAATAGCCTTGACTAGATGGACCTTTGTTGGCAAAGTAATGTCTCTGGCTTTTTAATATGCTGTCTAGGTTGGTCAGAGTTTTTCTTCCAAGGAATAAGTGTCCTTTAATTTCATGGCTGCATTCACCATCTGCAGTGATTTTGGAGCCCAAAACAATAAAATCTGCCACTGTTTCCATTGTTTCCCCATCTATTTGCCATGAGGTGATGGGACCAGACGCCATGATCTTAGTTTTCTGAATGCTGAGGTTTAAGCCAGCTTTTTCACTTTCCTCTTTCACTTTCATCAAGAGGTTCTTTATTCCACACTTTCTGTCATAAGGGTGGTGTCATCTGCATATCTGAGGTTATTGTTATTTCTCCTAGCAATCTTGATTCCAGATTGTGCTTCCTCCAGCCCAGTGTTTCTCATGATGTACTCTGAATATAAGTTAAATAAAAAGAGTGACAATATACAGCCTTGATGTACTCCTTTTCCTATCTGTAACCAGTCTGTTGTTCCCTGTCCAATTAGGACTGTTGCTTCCTGACTTGCATACAGGTTTCTCAGGAGGCAGGTCAGGTGGTCTGGTATTCCCATCTCTTTCAGAACTTACCACAGGTTGTTGTGATCCACACAGTCAAAGGTTTTGACATAGTCTATAGGTTTCTCAGGAGGCAGGTCAGGTGGTCTGGTATTCCCATCTCTTTCAGAACTTTCCACAGGTTGTTGTGATCCACACAGTCAAAGGTTTTGACATAGTCTATAGGTTTCTCAGGAGGCAGGTCAGGTGGTCTGGTATTCCCATCTCTTTCAGAACTTTCCACAGGTTGTTGTGATCCACACAGTCAAAGGTTTTGACATAGTCTATAGGTTTCTCAGGAGGCAGGTCAGGTGGTCTGGTATTCCCATCTCTTTCAGAACTTTCCANGAACATCTGGAAGTTCATGGTTCACGTATTGTTGAAGCCTGGCTTGGAGAATTTTGAGCATTACTTTGCTAGCGTGTGAGATGAGTGCAATTGTGCGATAGTTTGAGTATTCGTTGGCATTGCCTTTCTTTGGTATTGGAATGAAAACTGACCTTTTCCAGTCCTAAGGTCAGTACTGCGTTTTCCAGATTTGCTGGCATATTGAGTGCAGCACTTGAACAGCATTATCTTTTGGGTTTTGAAATAGCTCCACTGGAATTCCATCACCTCCACTAGCTTTGTTTGTAGTGATGATTCCTAAGGCCCTCTTGGCTTTACATTCCAGGATGTCTGGCTCTAGGTGAGTGATCACACCAACATGATCATCTGGGTTGTGAAAATTATCTTTGTATAGTTCTTCTGTGTATTCTTGACACCTCTTCTTAATATATTCTGCTTATGTTAGGTCTATACCATTTCTGTCCTTTATTGAGCCCATCTTTGCATGAAATGTTCACTTGGTATCTCTAGTTTTCTTGAAGAGATCTCTAGTCTTTCCCATTCTATTGTTTTCCTCTATTTCTTTGCATTGATCATTGAGGAAGGCTTTCTTATCTCTCCTTGGTAATCTTTGGAACTCTGTATTCAAATGGGTATATCTTTCCTTTTCTCCTTTGCTTTTCACTTCTCTTCTTTTCACAGATATATGTAAAGCCTCCTCAGACAGCCATTTTGCTTTTTTTGCATTTTGTTTTCTTGGGGATGGTCTTGATCCCTGTCTCCTGTACAATGTCATGAACCTCCATCCATAGTTCATCAGCACTCTGTCAATAAGATCTAGCCCCTTAAATCTATTTCTCACTTCCACGGTATAATCATAAGGGATTTGATTTCTGTCATACCTGAATGGTCTAGTGATTTTCCCTACTTTTTTCAATTGAAGTCTGAATTTGGCAATAAAGAGTTCATAGTCTGAGGCACAGTCTGCTCCCAGTCTTGTTTTTGCTGACTGTATAGAACTTCTCCATCTTTGGCTGCAAAGAATATAATCAATCTGATTTTGATGTTGACCATCTGGTGATGTCCATGTGTAGAATCTTCTCTTGTGTTGTTGGAAGAGGGTGTTTGCTCTAACCAGTACATTCTCTTGGCAAAACTCTATTAGCCTTTGCCCTGCTTCATTCTGTACTCCAAGGCCAAATTTGCCTATTACTCCAGGTGTTTCTTGTCTTCCTACTTTTGCATTCCAGTCCGCTATAATGAAAAGGACATCTTTTTTAGGTGTTAGTTCTAGAAGGTCTTAAAGGTCTTCATAGAACTATTCAACTTCAGCATCTTCAGCATTACTGGTCGGGGCATAGACTTAGATGGCCCTTATTTTCTGAAAATGTTTGAAAATGATAATGTGACAGTAGCCAAGTCCCTACTGCATGACATTTGTAATTCCCTTCACCATATCAAACAATTGTCAATAGCATTACTATTTTATATTTGACCAGTCAGCCTCCAGCAACAGCCATCACCTTATCTATCATATCTGTTTGTTTTGCCATGTCTGTCATACAGACTAGTGGATTCTATGAGAATTTTTCTGCCTTAATTCTTAAAACAACTTCCTACCTATTAACCTGAAGCATTGTTCCATATAATATGTATTTTCACATCTTATTATTTGCTCCTAAACTCATTTTATCAACATTTTCTCTGGACTGAGCTCAATTTACTGTACATTCGTCCCAGAGCCCAAATGATTCATGTGAATCCAAGTACATTATGTCTAATCGTATCTTTCTTTTCACAATTTCACTTAGCTTGGTTTCCATGTATCCTCCAAATTAATAGCAGAAAAATAAACTTTTAAAGATGAAAGCAAAGCTTGCCCTTGGCCTCATAGGAACATAAATATTGGTCTGAGAAATGACTTGGCTACCATCCTGGTGTATCTCAAGGGGCAATTCCTTTTTCTTATTTTATTTGTTAATGGCAGTATAAAAAGGATTGATTATAAGGTTGAATTTTAAGTATCCAGCCTTGGAGATCTAGCCAGTAATGACTGTAGGAACTTTTAGGCAAAGATGTTGGTAATTAGTTAAAAAAACAGATGCTTACAGGTCGTTTGCCTATTTTAAAAATTGGATTGTTTGTTTTGGATATTGAGTTGTTTGAGTTTTAAAATGTTTTGGATAGTTACCCTTATTTGACATACAATTTGCAAATATATTCTCCCATTCTGTAGGTTGCCATTTTGTTTTGCTGATGATTTCCTTCACTGTGCAAAAGGTTTAAGCTTGATTCGGTTCCATTTGTTTATTTTTGTTTTTGTTCCCCTTGCCTGGGGAGACAGATAAAAAAAATACTCTAAGACGAATATCAATGCATATACTGGCTATGATTTCTTTAGAAGTTTTATGGTTTCAGATCTTACATTTAGGTATGTAATCTATTTTGAGTTTATTTGTGTATATGGTGTGAGAAAATGTTATGATTTTGTTTTTTATAAGTAACTGTCCAATTTTACCAGCAGCACTTTTATTAAAGAGACTGTCTTTTCCCATTACATATTCTTGCCTCCTGTGTTATAAAATTAAAAGATGCTTTTAATGAAAATTAAAAGATGCTTTTAATGAAATTAAAAGACAGTTGCTCCTGGGATGAAAAACTATGACCAACCTAGACAGCATATTAAAAAGCAGAGACATTACTTTGCCAACAAAGGTCCATCTAGTCAAAGCTATGGTTTTTCCAGTAGTCATGTATGGATGTGAGAGTTGCATATAAAGAAAGCTGAGTGCCAAAGAATTGATGCTTTTGAACTGTGGTGTTGAAGAAGACTCTTGAGAGTCCCCTGGACTGCAAGGAGATCCAACCAGTCCATCCTAAAGGAAATCAGTCCTGAATATTCATTGGAAGGACTGATGTTGAAGCTGAAGCTCTAATACTTGAGCTACCTGATGCAAAGAACTGACTCACTGGGAAAGACCCTGATGCTGGGAAAGATTGAAGGCAGGAGGAGAAGGGGATGACAGAGGATAACATGGTTGGACGGCATCAGCAACTTGATGGAAATGAGTGAATAAGCTCCAGGAGTTGGTGATGAACAGGGAATCCTGGCGTGTTGCAGTCCATGGGTTTGCAAAGAGTTGGCCACATCTGAGTGACTGAACTGAACTTGTCATAGGTTAATTGAGCATATGAGGGTTTCTTTTCTAGGCTGTCTATTCTGTTCCATTGATCTATGTATCTCTCTCTGTGCCAGTACCATGATGTTTAGATTAATGTAGCTTTGTAGTATACACTGAAGTTAGGGATCATGAGACTTCCAGGTTTATTTTTTTCTCAAGGAAGACCTTTTCCCACAGAACATATACAGGTGGACAACAGGGCCATTAAAAAGTGTTCAACATTACTAGCCATAGGGAAATACACATCAAAACCACAATGAGATATCACCTCATAACAGTCAGAATGGCTATTCTCAAAAATATTTCTTAACAAACATTGTAGAGGATGTGGATGAAAGGGGTATTTGTATACAGTTTAAATTAGTACAGCCACTATGGAAAACAGTGTGGAAATTCCTCAAAAAGTAAAAAATAAAACTATGACACAACCCAGCAATGCCACTCCTGGGTATGTATCTGGAGAAAACAAAAGCAAATTTGAAAAGATACATGCATGTTAATATTCATGGCAGCATTATTTACCACAGCCAAGATATGGAAGCAACCTAAGCATTAATGAACAGATTCATGGATAAAGAAGATGAATGGATAATATTCCACTGTAAATAGTGGCATATTACTCAACCATAAAAAAGGATGAGATTTTGCCATTTGTGAGAACATGGATGGACCTGGAGGGTATTATGCTTAGTGTAATAGTTCAGAAAAAGGTAAATGTTGTATGTTTTCACTTATATGTGGAATCTAAAAAGTAAAACAACTGTACAAATATAATAAGACAGAAACAGACCCATAGATACAGGGAACAATCTAGTGGTTAATGGAGGGGAGATGATTGGGTTACTGGAGGGGAGATGAGTAGGCACAAAATACGTGAAGGATAGAATATCAAATTACTGTTTTGTAAACCTGAAACTAGTATAATATTATTTAAACTGTGCTTAGTAAAAACAAACACAAAACACATGCTTACAGAATGTAAGTAATATAGAAACAGAATGGGCTGTGGAGATTGAGAGATTCAGGTTTGAATCTTTCCTTGCTTTGGCACTGGCTACCTCTTTGATTTTGGAGAGTTTGGATAGTTTCTCTAAGCCTCTTCAACTGTAAAATAGGGATAATCCTCAAAAGTTTGTTGGGAGCATTAAATGATATAGTTTGCCAGTTAGCATCACAATGTCTTGTACTTAGGAAATCCTGAGTATGTGGAAAGTTTAACCACAAGTAATTATTGATTTTAAACTCTTTTTACCTGCAAAACAGCTGTTTCATACCTATTAGACTTACTTACATGCCTAATATAACTAAACAGGGGAAACTGTTTTTAGTCAGATTCTTCTATAAATATTTCTTTTATTTTTTTCTTGGTCTCTTTTCCTGACAATATAATATTTTCCCCCATTTTTGAAGATGCATTTTGGTACAAAAGTCTTCTTAAATGTACCTTAATTCTTTCTGTTAAATTAATAACAATGGGCTTCTCTGGTGGCTCAAATGGAAAAGAATATGCCTTCAATGTAGGAGACCCGGGTTTAATTCCTGGGTTGGGAAGATCCTCTGGAGAAAGGAATGACTGCCTACTTCAGTATTCTTGCCTGGAGAATTTCAAGGACAGAGGAGCCTGGCGGGCTACAGTTCATGGGGGGGTCACAAAGAGTCAGACACGACTGAGCAACTAACACTTTCAGTAATAGTAGTCACATTATTAAACTGAATCACCATAGTATTGTGAAGGAGTTACAATATCCTCCTCCCCATATCCTTACCAAGTATGGATTCAAACTTTGATGACTTATGGTTCAATTGCACAGTTTATTATGGACTTGAAATCAGATTTTATGATATTCAATTAGCAAAAGAAAGTCACAAATTTTCAAAAAAAATTTTTAGTCTTACTTTTTCATTTACTTTGAATCTAGACCTGAGGATCTAGTGTTTTTCTAAATATTTCTCTTGGTTTTGAACTTGATTTGAGTGAGCGGTTTCATTTTTTGTTTTTTCACATTTAGGGATAGTGGTATAGTCCTTTGCAACTTAGTTAGCTACTGTGTTGTGGTTAGTCACTCAGTCATGTCCAGCTCTTTGCAACCCCATGGACTGTAGTCCACCAGGTTCCTCTGTAGGCTCCTCTGTCCATGGGGATTCTCCAGGCAAGAATGCTTGGGATTCTTCCCAACCCAGGGATCAAACCCAGAAGTCTCCCCCATTGCAGGCAAATTCTTTACCAGCTGGGCTACTATATCTATATCATTTCTGAGGGCTGAATGAAAACTATATTCTTGTTGTTAAGGAGTTTACAATAAATTGTAAGTCTATATTGGACCAGGTTCTATTTTAAGCACAAGCAGTAGTGGTAGACAAGATAGATACCCTGGTTTTGATGAACTAAGATTATAGTTGGAAAGAAACAGAAATCAACACATAAATAAGTACATAAATAAGAATTTGAAGACAGTATAGAGTAAGGTGGCATGAACTGAAAGCCTCTCTTTGAATTGAAACCTGAGTGATATGGAAGCTGGGAGGTGCTGACCCAGGAAAGAATATTCTAGGCAGAAGGGAAACACTGTGCAATGCTCTGAAGTGGACACAAGATAGTTGATACGGGGATAAGACGAGTGTACAAACAGCTCTCATCTAGACAAAATGTGAATGAGAACTGTGAGTGAGGAACTCAAAAAATGCATTTGTACCTTTAAAGTCCCACATACTCAAGGCTGATGAATTCTTGTTCAAAATTCCAATTAAAACATCAATTGGTATTCTATTTTCCATCCTAAGGGAAATTTTACAAGTGCAATGGAAGAACGAGGTTGTCTTTTCAAAAAGGAAAAGACTGATATGCTTATAGATGTGAAAACAGTTTCTAGGTCATATGTACCTATAGCTTAATGAATTTCAACTGAAATTGAAAAGCCTGAATTTCAGGATTGACTCGTTATAGCTTAGACCTGTCACTTTAGTCAAGCTGCATTTTGTCCTGCTACTAGGCAGGAAACGGTATACTTGGAATTATAGATCCTACAGAAAAATCCCTAAGAGTGTTGAATCTCTGTTTCCTTCTCTAAATTGGCATATTCTAAGATCATCAAATTTTGGTACCTGCCTCTATGAAAATAAAGCCAGAAATATTAAAAACATAACTATTTTTTCACTCTTACTCCTCCCCTAATATACATGTGTTTTAACTAGGCTAATGTTTTTCCTGGTTCTCCAATTATAGTACATCTTCATTTTAAGTAAGAATAGCTTACATTTTCATTTCCTGAATTATCAGAGCTGAAAAAAAAGCAGAGTTATGTAGTTCAACTGAGCCTCAGTTCTTTTTAAAGAAAGTTTTCCCCCAAGAGAGAAAAGAAAGCAGAAGAATTTGGGGTCTGTATGAACAATGTCATTGGCAAACCTTGTAATGTGTCAAATTTTGAATATAAAGAACTTATCACAAGTAATAATTTTTCTCTAGATTCCTTGAGCAGAAAGTTTTAACACCAAGATAGAATACAAACTAAGTATCCTCACCTATATGTCTTCCTCTACTCACCCAGGAAAAATAAACCATATGTGAGAAAAAATTTATCCTCCTACTTTTAAACATTAAAGCATTATTACCTCATTTTCTATACTGTAATTTTTTTTTATTCTCAACTTGAGCATTTCTCAGCAAGGTTGTAGAATAATTGGCATTAGCAGAGATTGAAATTAATATTAGATACTGTAGTAAATAATTGTTTATTTTGGCTGAACATTTCTGAGGTAGATCATTTGTTATTACCAAAGAAATACAGTTTGCCAAATGTATTTCCCTTAGAATTAAAAAAAAAAGGCATATAGAATCTGAAACAGTAGTGAATTATATAGATCCCGAAAATCAGTGCATCTGTGATTTGCTCATGGCTGCGGTTGTGACACAAGAACACAGAGCTGGTTTTCACTGGGTAGTTGAAAGTCTGATACAAACGGGTAGAACTACATTTTGCTTTTGTTGCTAACTGGCAGTTACAGAAGGTCACAGAAAATGAAGTCATGGTTGTGGAGCTGAATCTGTAAGAGGGATTATTTATTATCAAAAATGTAAGAAATGACTGAGTATCATGCAAAACATCTAGCCCTGATGGATAGAGAGTAGATTTTAAGTTTACTGGAAACCAATCAAAATAAATAAAGAGGTATAGTGAAAAATCTCACTCCTATGTTCTCCCTTTCATCCTTTTTTTCTCTCTTCTCCCTGGGCTAAGAAACTATACTATTTCATATATATTTATTCTCCTAGGATTTCTTTGTGCAAATTCAAGCAAATACATCTATGTGTTTATATTCCCCATTCCTTACTACTGTATTTTTATGAATTGTACAATTATATTGTATATGTTTATGAAATGTGTAGACCTAGCATGCCGTCGGTGTATTCTTAATGCTCACAACAGTCATAAAGTAAATAATCTTTTCTCCATTTTGAAGAATGGAGAGGCTCAGGGGAGTTAAAACATGCCCCAAATTCACATATCATTGTAGCTAGGATTCAAAGCCCCTCTCTTTGCACTAACGTACTTCTTGGTGTAACCTCAGCAGTTTAGCGGTTATGTATTGAAATGTCAGGATTCTGTATCTTTTGAACAACTGATTCTATTATTATTTTATTCAAACAACTTTATGGAAAGTTTAATCTTTTAATTTACCACTTTAAAAATATTACTTAAAAGGATAGGAGAGGACCCAGAGAGATGGTATGGGGTGGGAGGTGGGAGGGGATTCATGTTTGGGAACGCATGTACACTCGTGGTGAATTCATGTCAATGTTTGGCAAAGCCAATACAGTAATGTAAAGTAAACCAAAGTTAAAATAAAAATTTAAAAAAAAAAGGATAGTTTATTCACGTAAATTTCCCCTCATTTTGAGCTACAGGTTTTTTCTTTAATTTTTATTTTCCATTCCAAACTATGTATTTAAATTTCTAAGTTACTCCCACATTCATAGTTTTATTTCCTTTCTTTCTGCCTCTTGGCCCCAGCATCCTGAGACTTTAGCATGCGGGAGTCAGCTGTCCCCTATGCCAAGCATCACTGGAGCACCAATGAAAGGAGCACCGATAGAGAGAAGAAATTGACGGTCTCTTATCCACTTTTTCTTGGTGATAAGATTCCATTTGAAATTAGGCATAAGCCAAACAGGGTGATTAGACACTGGGCTATGAGTTTAGGCTTGGATGGGATCAGAGGCAATAATTTATTCTTCACTGCTTGTAGTAAGTCAGGGCAGGCCTTCCCCATGTGCTTCCCAGAAACAGCTTGTTTGGGTGAACCATGTACCAATAACACCGACGTGTCCATTTTACATGGCCATTTAGCATGTGCATTCAGGCAGGGGGAAGGCACCAGTTCTTCCACCTTCTATGCAGTTCCACCCCAGAACAATCTACTGTTAATTCTAGGAGTATCTTTGGTTTCCTGGGAGTGAGGATATGTCATGGATTAGAACAGATCAGAGGCTCAAAGGGAGACCTCTTCAGAAGAAGGAAACTGATAGAAACTTGCTCTGTATGTCTTGAGAGGAGAATTAGAAAACTGACAAAGAGTTAGGGCTTGAATTAGTGATGAATATATAGAATGTTAAATAAATGATGACAAGTAATATAGTTATTAGCTCCAGAGAGAACAATATCATAGCAGAGAAACAGTACAGTTCACTTCATACCACATCCATGAATGTTACTTATATAGCCATAATATCAAAACATGTGATTATTGATCTTCCCCATTTATCTGCATTAGTAATAAGCAAGGGCTTCTCAGGTGGCACTAGTGGTAGAGAACCCACCTGCTAATGCAGGAGACATAAGAGATGTGGGTTTGATCCCTGGGTCAGAAAGATCCCCTGGAGGAAGGGATGTCAACCCACTCCAGTATTTTTGCCTGGAGAAGCTCCACGGGCAGAGGAGCTTGTCAGGCTACAGTCCATAGTGTCATACAGAGTCAGGCACGACTGAAGCAACTTAGCACACACACACACGCATGTAGGGAGCAAAGGGACAAATATGTGAGTGTGTGGCAGGAGTAGGAAAAGGTGCTAAATCTTCCACAGGAGGAAACTTAAAAAGGAAGATTAAAAATGATACCTGTTTTTTAGAGATATGGAGGCAAATTCTAAAATAATTGCCTAAAACAGAAGCAAGTTATTATCTTCAAAAGGGGAAAAATCAGGATAGAAAGGCCCAAGAAACTGCTATTTTTCATAAGCAACTCCCCTCCCTTAATAGTGTCATTTGATTCCTTCAACTATGTCTCAGGTATAACTTTCATAAACGCAACTAAAAGATAGAAATAATGTTTGCATGAAAAAGTTAATAAAGTAATGTCAAATTAAAATTCCCCAGGTACCTTTTGTCATATTTTAAGTTATATGAATGATTATTTTGATAACATTTAAAAATATTTTAAAAAGTAACATGAACTTTAGCAACTCCAGCTTTCCTTAATAACAGCACAGTTTCAATATTGAGCACAGGTTCTTAGATCACATGCATACGTCTTTCCCACCACACTAGGATGAGTATGTAAATACTTTGAGAAATGTAAATACGAGGTGGTGGTTCTGACATAGGAAATGATTCAGGTAAGTAGTTTTTCACTCTGGGTTCACTTTCAATTTGTGAAAACACATATAAAAATCAAGCACACCTGCTCTATTTTTGTTCTTGTTCCATTGCTGGCCTCAAGCAAAAGTACTAAAAATTGATAAGCTATTCGGAAATTTCCAAGTGCCAGTGTTCAGATTCAAGTCAGTTTAGGGAAAGGCGGCTCAACTCTGATTCAGACTTCTGTCTTGGGAAGGTTGACTCTCTGCTTTTCATCTTCTCACATCTTTTAAAAAGATATTTTCTTTCTCTCTTATACAAGCCTGCTATTAGTTTATATCAAAGCCGTTTCCTTTTCTTTCAAAATGGATCTGTTCCATGAAGATTTCAGGGGCAAGTGACCAGCTACTATTTTATGCTGTCCCATTAAACGTGTCTCTGTGTCTTTATGGACTCTTGTAGGTTTTTAAATCTAAAGTCCCTCAACAATGGTGTCCTCGTTCCCTATTCTCTGAATGCCTCTTAACTATTGGGAAGCAGTGTTACAGAGAGGTGAAGGGAAGGTATTAAGATGTAATTCAGATTCGAGAAGTGTAATTCTGACACATAAGTGGATAAAATGTGACTTAGGTTAATGTATATATCCTTTAATAACTGAAAAATTATAATGTAATTTGGTTTCACATTTTGTTGATATCCTGCATATGCTTTTTCCCATTAGTTATCAGTTATGTCATAAAGCTTTGGACATTTTTGGACATGGCTATTTATGGTCTTATGGTTTGGTTCTCCCATACCAGTCACTGCCTATGTATTTGGTCAACTATGTATAAATATATAATACATTACATAACTAGAGAGAAAGAATCAGGATCCCTGCAATTCACATACTTCTCTTTAACAATAACTGTTGCTTGTTGAAAATATTTGCATCCACGCTGATAAATATGTTCAGTTGAGTACACAATTGAGTTCTAATATTGCTAAGTGAGTTCTTCTTTTCTTCTTCCTTGCTAAGGTAACTGGTGATAGCCTTAACAAGTATGGCTAAATGAATATTTTTTTTCAGTACAGATACTCTTCTCTATTTTCTTTTTCCAACTGGTCTGATTTACATTGTGATGCCCATTTCTTGCTTCCAGACCTTTATAGCTGAATATCGTCACCTGCTCTTGTACTCATTCAAGGTGTGGCCATTACGTCCTGAGATTTTATCAGCTCATGTCTATGTGAGGCTTTGCTCCTCCCATGTGTGCTCTGCAGATTGCTCTCAGGGTCACTAGAGTTCTGTGTCCTTTCCAGAACACCTCAAGTTTGTATTTTTTTCCCATTTTCCTTTGATGCTGCACTCTCTCTGCAGGATTAGCATGCTAGTGTGCTTATGTCCTTTTTGCCCCCGTGGCCATTGCAGAGGATATTGAACACTCTTTTGGTGGGAAGAGTCTTTTCCTACTTAGAGTCTTGTCTTAAAGCTCATTTGTTATTAATATTTATTCAAGCCTGAGCACTTCCTGTGAGCCAACATTAGCTCTGGTCTGTACTGCTTAATTAATTAATATGGTATTTTATCTGTTTGTGGGTCATGCATACACATACATGTATGTATTTTATAACTATGTGTGCATATTTGCTTGTATGTTTGTTCAATCGCCCAGTTGTGTTTGACTCTTTACAACCCCATGGACTGTAGCACGCCAGGCCGCCCTGTCCTTCACCATCTCCTAGAATTTGCCCAGCTTCATGTTCATTGCATTGGTGATGCCATCCAGCTGTCTCATCCTCTGACACCCTCTTATCCTTCTACCCTCAATCTTTCCCAGCATCAGGGACTTTTCCAATGAGTCATCTGTTCACATCAGATGACCAAAATACTGGAGCTTCAGCTTCAGCATCAGTCCTCCCAGTGAATATTTAGGGTTGATCTCCCTTGAGATTGATGTGACCTCTTGCTGTCCCAGGGACTTTCGGGAGTCTTTTCCAGCATCACAGTTCAAAGGCATCAATTCTATGATGTTGTGCCTTCTTTACCATCCAGCTCTCACAACTGTGCATGCCTATAGCCTTGGTTATACGGACCCTTCCCGGCAGAGTAATGTCTGCTTTTCAACACACTGTCTGCATTTGTCATCATTTTCCTTCCAAGAAGCAGTTGTCTTCTGATTTCAAGCCGCACTCACTGTCCGCAGTGATTTTGGAGCCCAAGAAGAGGAAATCTGTCACTGCTTCCACCTTTTCCCCTTCTATTTGCCATGCAGTAGTGGGGCCAGATATACGTATTCAGTTCAGTTCAGTTGTTCAGTCATGTCTGACTATTCGCGACCACATGAACCAGAGCAACCTAGATAGCATATTCAAAAGCAGAGATATTACTCTGCCGACTAAGGTCCGTCTAGTGAAGGCTATGGTTTTTCCAGTAGTCATGTATGGATGTGAGAGTTGGACTGTGAAGAAGGCTGAGCGCCGAAGAATTGATGCTTTTGAACTGTGGTGTTGGAGAAGACTCTTGAGAGTCCCTTGGACTGCAAGGAGATCCAGCCAGTCCATTCTGAAGGAGATCAACCCTGGGATTTCTTTGGAAGGAATGATGGTAAAGCTGAAACTCCAGTACTTAGGCCACCTCATGAGAAGAGTTGACTCATTGGAAAAGACCCTGATGCCAGGAAGGATTGGGGGCATGATGAGATGGCTGGATGGCATCACTGACTCGATGGATGCGAGTCTGAATGAACTCCGGGAGTTGGTGATGGACAGGGAGGCCTGGCGTCCTGCGACTCATGCAGTCGCAAAGAGTCGCACACGACTGAGCGACTGAACTGAACTGAACTGAACATGCCAATGGTAATGGGTCTTCCAGCTCAGTATTCAATTTTCATGGCAAGAACTCTGAGGGGATTTTTGGGGAGAGAATATAAGCTTTATTCTCACAGTTCTTGTCTCAAAATGGGCAGAACTTGTAGCTGTTCCTTAGTTACCCGTTATGAACCACTTCTTCCCACCATTATGCTCTATATTAGTTTCTCAGGGCTGTAATAAAAAAAATAGCACAAACTGGGTGGCTTAAAATAACAGAAAGTATCCATTCCCAGTTGTGGAGACCAGAAGTCCAAAGTCAAGTTGTGGTCAGGGCCATATTCTTTCTGGAGGCTCTAGGGGAGAATTGACTCCACTTCTTCCAGCTTCTGGTTGCTGTGAGCCTTCCCTGACTTGTGTCTGCATCACTGTGAACGCTGCCTCCATGCTCACATCATCTCCTCTCTTCTGTAGGTGTTGCCTCCTTTGGCCTTTCTCCTGGAGGATGCTTATGGTGTCATTTAGGGCCCACTCAGATTCTCCTCAACTCCAGATCATTTATTTAATTACACCCATAAAGATCTTCTTTCCAAATAAGAAAACAAGTTCTAGCCATTAAGGCTTCATATCTTTGAGTGGCTATTATTCAACCCACTACATACTTTGTCATGGCCTTCTGATCAGATTCAGAATGCTTTTTTTAAACATAAAATTATATAGATATAGATATGTTGTGCAAGGAGGTCCAACCAGTCCATCCTAAAGGAGATCAGTCCTGAGTGTTCATTGGAAGGACTGATGTTGAAGCTGAAACTCCAATACTTTGGCCACCTCATGAGAAGAGCTGACTCATTTGAAAAGACCCTGAATCTGGGAAAGATCGAAGAGGGAATGACAGAGGATGAGATGGTTGGATGGCATCACTTACTCGATGGACATGAGTTTTGGTAAACTCCAGGAGTTGGTGATGGACAGGGAGGCCTGGCGTGCTGTGGTCCATGGGGTCACAAAGAGTCAGACATGACTGAGCAACTGAACTGAACTGAACTGAGGTATGTTGTTGTCAGTTTCCCTTAGACCAGCATTATCTAATACAATCAGAGCCACATATATAACTTAAATTCTTCTCATGTTCATGCTAAAAAGTAAGAAGAAATACATGATATTAATTTTAATAGCATATTTTATTTTACTCAGTACATCCAAAATATTATCATTTCAACATGCAATCAACATAAAAATTATCACTGAGGTAGTTTCCACTTTCAGTACAAAGTCTTTTAAATTTGATGTGTTTTATACGTCACAACACATCTATGTTTAGAGAAGCCACATTTCATGTGCTCAATAGCTGCAAGTGGCTAGTGGCTACTGTTGACTTGCACAGCCAACTTTAGACATGGAAAGTTGTCTCTTCAGGGCCAGCACAGTGCTTGGAACATTGGGAGTGCATGATATAAATATTTACTAGATGAATAGTTATTAAGTGAGTAAAAGGAGACCAGGAAAATGTCATGTTAAGCTGTATCACAATCCCTGTAACTTAGAATTGATATGTATTTACAGAATCATGTTTATCTGAATTTAACTGAGTAAAAAGTAGTAGTGATTATGATACTTCTTTGTTTCTAGACCAACTCACATTTTTGTTGGCAGTGTTTCCTTGGATGATAAATTTTACAAATTTGTATTCTATAAGAATATTTGAATTTTAGAGGCATTTGTGAATGTTTAATATTCTGGGATTTGGTGAAATGGATCTTAATATATATTTATTACAATATTTTTTCTTAGTTATGGTGAATTCTATTAACCAAAATTGCTGTGAAATTCATCCTCTTAAATATTTATTGTCACATAATATTTTAGATTCAAGCANAGGATCTAAGCAAATGAACCATTTTCTTTAAAAATTCTGACTCATCTTGGGAGCATTAAAATTAATAGAACTTATGATCTTGAGTTCTACTCATTTATGAATGTGTTTTCAGTAAGTACACATAATTGGGGTTGGGATCTGACAGTCCCTTATATATAACCATCATGAATACACATAGAGTTTTACACCATTAATATTTCAGGGGTTTGATTCACAACTTTATAAAATGAACATATCCATGAAATGAACTAGTGCAGAAAACAAATCTTTTCCAAGACCAGTGGAATGCACTATGCTCATAAAAGTTTAGGGTTATAAGTACTAAGACAATCTATCAGCCCAGAGACTGACTTTTGTGTAGAACTCTAGACGAATTGGAAGAGTAGCTTTGACGTATATGCACTGCCATATGTAAAACAGATAGCTAGTGGGAAGCTGCTGTGTAGCACAAGTAGTAGTCTGTGATGACCTAGAGGAGTGGGTTGGGGAGTGGGAGGGAGGCTCAAAAGGGAGGGACATACATATGCACACAGCTGATTCATGCTATTGTACAGCAGAAACCAGCACAACCTTGTAAAACAATTATTCTCCAATTAAAACAAACAAACTCTGGAGCAAGGACAGTGACAGAGGGGGTCCAGTGAAGTGAAGGAAGAAAGGGTCATCGAAATTTTATCTTCACATTTTGTAAGGATCTCATGGATGAGTAGGTCTGTAATTTACTTCTGGGAGGCAAGCTTGCAGCAGTGATTATCACCATATCTTTCTCTAGGCATGATTACTTTGCTTTCCATCAGTGTTCATTCCTCAGTCCTGTCTCCTGGAGTTTCTGATACCTTTCTCCTGGAGGCCCAGCCTAGCTCAGATTCTGAGCCAGTTTTGGTGAAAGCAGGAGGAATATTAATATACTGCACCTAAATTCTTCTAGTCAGCATTGTGTGAATTTAGTTTTACTGCAGCAGAATTATTGTGCCTAGGACGATCTTGAAGGCTTGGATGAAGTCACCTGACATGGTACTTTGCTTAGCTGCTCTTAGTACTCTGGTTCCCCAGTGGGACTCTGGTAGTCTGTCTTTGATAGAACCTGAGTCCCAGAGGAAATTCCCAAGAGATCACATTGCCAACATTTGCTGGATCATAGAGAAGGTTAAGGAATTAAAAAAAAAAAAACCCATCCACCTGTGTTTCATCGACTATGACAAAGCCTTTGACTGTGTGGATCATAATAAACTGTGGAAAGCTCTGAAAGAGATGGGAACACCAGACCATCTTACATGTCTCCTGAGAAACCTGTATGCCAGTCAAGAAGCAACAGTTAGAACCCTGTATGGAACAACTGTTTGGTTCAAGATTGAGAAAGAAGTATGGCAGGGCTGTCTGCTGTCACCATGTTTGTTTAATCTATATGATGAGCACATCATAAGAAAAGCCAGGCTGAATGAGTTATAAGCGGAAATCAAGATAGGCAGGAGAAACATCAACAACCTCAGATGGGGATGATACCACTCTAATAGCAGAAAGCAAAGAGGAACTAAAGAGCCTTTTGATGAGGGTAAAGAAGGAGAGTGAAAGAGCCAGCCTAAAAGTAAATATCAAAAAAGCTAAGATCATGGCATCTGGCCCCATTACATCATGGCAAATAGGAGGGGAAAAGGTGGAAGTAGTGACTTCTTCTTTTGGGGCTCTAAAATCACTCCGGATGGTGACTGCAGCCATGAAATCAGAAGATTTTTACTTCTTGGCAGGAAAGCTGTGACAAATCTAGACTGTGTGCTGAAAAGCAGAGACATTATTCTACTGACAAAGCTCCGGATAGTCAAGGCTGTGGTCTTCACAGTGGTCACATATGATTGTGAGAGCTGGACCGTAAGGAAGGCAGAGTGCCAAAGAATTGATGCCTCTGAACTATGGTGCTGCAGAAGACTCCTAAGAATCCCTTGGACAGCAAGGAGATCAAACCAGTCAATCTTAAGGGAAATCAAGTCTGAATACTCATTGGAAGTACTGATGCTGAAATTGAAACTCCAGTATTTTGGTCATCTGATGAGAACAGCTGACTCATTGGAAAAGTCCCTGGTGCTGGGAAAGGTTGAGGGTAGAAGGAGAAGAGGGTGTCAGAGGATGAGATGGCTGGATGGCATCACCAATGCAATGAATATGAACTTTGGCAAACTTCTGGAGATGGTGAGGGACAGGGAGGCCAGGCGTGCTGCAAATCCATGGGGTCCCAAAGAGTCGGACATGATTGGGCGACTGAACAACAAACTCCCAGAGGTCAATTTTACCTTCTAATTAAAACAAAAGGCAAACAGCACAAAACCTTAGACCTATTTTTTCAAGGTTTAACTCTTCTGTCTTTGTTTATTAACTCTGTGGTTTTTATGTTGCTAAAATGGATCTTCAGCAATTTATAAAAGCCATGTCTAATAACATAAATGTTAATATCAAAAGTTGAGAGGTAGGGAGCGACTGCTTTAAGAATTATATAAATTTCTGAGTAATAAGTGCTAATTTACAGGTATCATATAATATGAACTTAATATAATATCTAAACAATTTATAAGAATTTAGTGTATTTATGAAGAAATTTTGCTAAAAGAATTTTAGAAACTTTTAGTATTTACTTATGTAGTCAAAATTTTAAAGTTTTAAGAAATTTATAATGCTTAACCCTGAGAACTTCTGAGAATTTATAAAAGAAATGCTAATGAAACATTAAAGGAGAGATCAAATATATCAAGTGTCAAAAATGAAAGTTCATCACACTGAATAAAAATATTTATGAAGAAAGAAAAATGACTGGGAATGAGAAGAAAAACTTCATAGGACTAAAGAAATAGAAAGTGAAAATCACTCAGTCGTGTATGACTCTTTGTGACCCCATGGAGTATACAGTCCATGGAATTCTCCGGGCCAGAATACTGGAGTGGGTAGCCTTTTCCTTCTCCAGGGGATCTTCCCAACCCAGGGACTGGACCTAGTTCTCCTGCATTGCAGGCAGAGTCTTTACCAGCTGAGCCACGAGCGAAGCCCAAGAATACTGGAGTGAGTAGTCTATCCCTTCTCCAGCAGATCTTCCCAACCAAGGAATTGAACTGGGGTGTCCAGCATTGCAGGCGGATTCTTTACCAACTGAGCTATCAGGGAAGGGTATCCATAAATAATCATAAGGT
>SJYQ01004525.1:41626-58047 GCA_006410935.1 Redunca redunca
TTACATGCCTTGCTTATTTAATAACTGAAACTTATTTTAGATAGAAAAGGATAAGCTTAACTGTTCTATGAAGAGAAATGAGAAGGATACATGTATATGTACATAATTTGCTGCTACTCTTTGAGTTCTTAATTACCAAAGAAAAGCAGTGAAAATACTTACAAGAAAATTTGAGATGATGAAATGTTTTCTTCATAGTTATCTATAAGGATGAATAAATTACTTTTTAGAGTTAAACATATATTTCAAATTTTCACAAACTGAGTTAGGGGAACATTTTTAGGAAGAATTGAATCTTTGTAAGGAAATTGTGATTCTTATAGAAAAGTTTATACTATCTGCTTCTCATCATTTGTTCAATATTTATGATCATCAACAAAATGTTATTTTAATGGTACTTAATCATATTTTGTCTTAGGATACTCTGTATTTCTAATAATTTCTTGACGCAGGGTCTATGTCTTGTTGACTTCCCTGATAGCTCAGCCGGTAAAGAATCCGCCTGCAATGCAGAAGACCCCAGTTTGATTCCTGGGTTGGGACGTTCCCCTGGAGAAGGGATAGGTTACCCATTCCAGTATTCTTGGGCTTCCATGGTGGCTTAGACTGTAAAGAATCTGCCTGCAATACAGGAGACCTGGGTTCAATCCCTGGGTTGGGAAGATCCCCTGGAGGAGGGCATGGAAACCCACTCCAGTATTCTTGCCTGGAGAATTCTCATGGACAGAGAAGCCTGGCAGGCTACAGTTCATGGGTGGGAAAGAGTCAGTCACGACTGAGCAACTAAGCACAGCTATGTCTTGTGCATATTTTTGTTAGCTCTTTCATGTATTTTTTTAAGTTGAAATATAGTTGATTTACAGTATTGTGTTAGTTTCACGTATACAGAAAAGTGACTCTGTTTATTATATATATATATATATTTATATATATATATATATTTGCAGCCCCATGGACTGATACACGCCAGGCTTCCTGATCCATCACCAGCTCCCAGAGTTTGCTCAAACTCATGTCCGTTGAGTCGGTGATGCCATCCAACTATCTCATCCTCTGTCGTCCCCTTCTTCTCCAGCCTTCAATCTTTCCCAGAATCAGGGTCTTTTCCAATGAGTCAGTTCTTCGCATCAAGTTGTCAAAGTATTGGAGTTTCAGCTTCAGCATCAGTCCTTCCAATGAATATTCAGGACTGATTTCCTTTAGGATTGACTGGTTTGATCTCCTTGCAGTGCAAGGGACTCTTAAGAGTCTTCTCCAACACCATAGTTCAAAAGCATCAATTCTTCAGTGCTCAGATTTCTTTATGGTCCAACTCTCACATCCATATGACTACTGGAAAAACTATAGCTTTGACGAGACAGACCTTTGTTGGCAAAGTAATGTCTCTGGTTTTTAATATGCTGTCTAGGTTGGTCATAGCTTTTCTTGCAAGGAGCAAGCAGTTTTTAATTTCATGGCTTCAGTCACCATCTGCAGTGATTTTGGAACCCAAGAAAATAAAGTCTCTCACTGTTCTATTGTTTCCCCATCTATTTGCCATGAAGTGATGGGACTGGATGCCATGATCTTAGTTTTTTGAGTGTTCAGTTTTAAGCCAACTTTTTCACTCTCCTCTTTCACTTTCATCAAGAGGCTTTTCAGTTCCTCTTCACTTTACGCCAAAAGGGTGGTATCGTCTGCATATCTGAGGTTATTGATATTTCTGCTGGCAGTCTTGATTCCAGCTTGTGCTTCATCCAGTCTGGCATTTTGAATAAATTTGCACAAAATTCTGGACTGGATTTCACATGTATTTCAGCATACACACACACACACACACACACACATGTATATGTATACATGTGTATATACATATATATTTTTTCCATTATAGGTTACTACAAGATATTGAATATAGTTTCCTGTGCTATACAGTACATCTTTGCTGTTTATCTGTTTTTTATATACTGATGTTGATCTGTTAATCCCACACTCCTAATTTATCCCTCTTCTGTCCTTTTCCCTTTGGTAAACATAAGGTTGTTTGCTGTATCTGTGAATCTATTTTGGTTATGTGAATAAATGCATTTGTAACCTTTTTAGATTCCACATGTAAGTGACATCATATAATACTTTTCATTCTCTATCTAATTTAATCACTTGGTATGATAATCTTGAGGTCCATTCATGTTGCTGCAAATGACAATATTTCATTCTTTTAATGGTCAAGTAATATTCCATTGTGTATGTATGTATATGTATAAACATACATATAAACATATATACCCCATACCCCATCTTCTTTATCCATTTGTCTGTTGACAGACACTGAGGTTGCTTCCATGTCTTGGCTATTATAAATAGTATTGTGTGAGTACTGGGGAATCATGTCTTTTCAAATTAAACTTTTCATATTTTCCAGATATGTGTCAGAAACAGGATTGCTGGATCATATGGTAACCCAATTTTTGTTTTGTTTTGTTTGAAATCTTTATACTGTTTTTCATTGTGGCTACACCAAGTTTCATTCCCATAACAGTATAGGAAGATTCCCTTTTCTCCACAGCTTTATTATTTATAGACTTTTTGATGATACCTAGCTGCTGTCTATGGGGTCCCACAGAGTCAGATACGACTGAAGTGACTTAGCAGCAGCAGCAGCATTCTGACCAGTGTAAGGCGATACCTCATTGCAGTTTTGATTTGTGTTTCTCTAGCAAAATTGAGCATATTTTCATATACCTATTGGCCAACATTATGTCTTCTTTGGAGAAATGTCTAGGTCTTATGCCCTAATTTAATTGTGTTGTTTTCTGTGTGTGTCTGTTTTGTTTATATAGAGCTGTACATGCTCTTTGTGTATTTTTGAAATTGTCTGTGTCTGTTACATCATTTGCAAATATTTTCTCCCAGTTTGTAGGTTGTCTTTTTGCTTTGTTTATGGTTTCCTTTATTGTGCAAAAGCTTATAAGTTTGATTGGTCCCATTTGTTTATTTTTGCTTTTATCTGTATTCCCTATGGAGATTGACCTAAGAAAATATTGGTACAATTCATGTCTGAGAATGTTTTGCCTATTTTATCTGTGGGAGTTTTATGGTGTCATGTCTTATATGTAACTCTTCAAGGAATTTTGAATTTATTTTTGTGTTTGCTGTGAGGGAGTGTTCTAACTTCATTGATTTATATGTGCTGTTCAGCTTTCCCAACATCACTTGCTAAAGAGACAGTTTTTTCTCCATTGTATGTTCTTGTTTCCTTTGCTGAAGGTTAATTGACTGTAGGTTTGCGGGTTTATTTCTGGGCTCTCTCCCTTCTGTTCAATTTGTGTGTCTGCTTTTGTACCAACACCATGCTGTTTTGATTACTGCAGCTTTGTAGTATTTTCTGAAGTCTGGGAGGGTTATAACTTCTGTTTTATTCTTTTTCCTTAGGATTGCTTTGATAATTCTGGGACTTTTGTGGTTCCATATGAATTTTAGGATTATTTTTCTGGTTCTGTGAAAAATGTCATGGGTAATTTGATAGCAATCATATTTAATCTGTAGATTGCTTTGGGTAATTTGGCCATGCCAATGATATTAATTTTACCAATCCAAGAGCATGTTTTTTCATTTCTTTGAATCATATTCAGTCTTCTTTATCAGTGTTTTATAGTTTTTGTGCATAAGTCTTTCACCTCCTTGGTTAGGTTTATTCCTAATTTTTTTTTCCTTGATGAGATTTTTAAATAGAATTTTTTTTTTTTTTTACTTTTCCCTTCTGATATTTCAATGTTAGTGTAAAGAAATGCAACAAATCTCTGTGTATTAATCTTATATTCTGATATCTTGATGAATTTGTTGATCAGTTTTAGTAGTTTTTGTGTGAATTCTATAGGTTTTTTTTTATAGAGAGTATCATGTCATCTCCATATAATGGCAATTTTATCTCTTCCCTTCCCATTTGGATACCTTTTATTTCTTTTACTTGTCTGATTGTTGTGGCCAGGACTTCCAATATTATGTTGTATAGAGGTGGTCTTTTTCTAGAATTCAGTGGGAGGGCGTTCAGTTTTTCACCATTGATTATTATGTTTTCTGTGAGTTTATCATAAGTGGGTTTTATTATGTTGAGATATGTCCCCTCTATACCCACTTTGGAGACAGTTTTTATCACCAGTTGATGTTGAATTTTATTAAATTTTTTCCTGCATCTATTGAGATGATCATGTGATTTTTCTCTTTTCTTTTGTTTAGTGTATCACATTGATTGATTTGCCTATATTGAATCATCCTTGTGACACTGAGATGACTCCAAATTGATCAAGGTGTATGATCTTTTTTATGTGTTGCTGAATTAGATTTGCTAATATTTTATCAATGATTTGCATCTATATTCAGCAAAAATATTCCTGTAATTTTCTTTTTTGGTAGTGTCTTTGTCTGATGTTGGTGTTAGAGTCATGGTGGCTTAATAGAGTGACTTTGGGAGTGTTCCCTCCTCTTCAGTCTTTTGGAAGAATTCAAGGAGGATAGGTATAAATTCTTCTTTGTATATTTGGTAGAATTCCTCAGTGAAGACATCTGGTCTTGAGCTTTTGTTTGCAGGGAGTTCTTTGTTTATTATTATAGATATATATTTTTATTACATATGAGTCTGAGTACATGGTACACATTCAGTGTGATTTCTATTTCCATGGAATTTTTATATTCCTACAAAAGTATGTTTTCAATATATTTTTACTGTATCATCAGTGATATTAAAAGTATACTGTTATTTACAATATGTTTATTTAGCTGGAAAAAATTAAGTGATATATGTATTCTAGATTTCAAAACTCATAAGAGCCCTATGAAGAAGAGCACTTCAGAATGTGTTTAACTCATCTTTGTTTTCTGAGTGATGGACACTTGAAAAGGGTATGGAGGGATGACATTAAATATCCAAACCATAAAATGTGAATGATTTGTATGAAAACATAGGCAGAACACAATATATGTCCTTTAGCTCCCAAGCTAAGTTTTTTGAATTTGTATCCCACCTCAGATTTTATATGCCTTGCAAAACTATTTCTCAATTTGGAACCATTAGCTGCCTGATTGGAGGCTATAGTGTTTACCGAACCAGATCCAATGATTTGAAAATTGAAGTGAATGAGTTTTAGATAGCAACATATGAACAGAGCCGCATTACAGAAATCACACCAACAAATGACAGAGTTGCTATACTAAAAAAAAAAGTCCTTGGAAGCTCTGGTGTAGATTTATTCATGACAGTGATCGGGGTTGGTTTTTATCCAGATTAATTGAAAAAAAGCAGATTTTAGGAAGTAGTAAAATTTTAATTCAATGAAATTGAATGTCAAGAAATCATTGAACTGAATCTTTTTACATATAATAGATGTGATTTTAGATTTTAAGTAATATAATACATGCTATCCATGAATAGATACTTTTTTGATGGCATACTTAATTCTACAGAGTGCTAAACCATGACATAATTGTATAATTCAAATCAGTATTGATCAGAGAACAGCGTCAACCAAATTTATGCCACTGTATAGGGATATGGAAAACATGAATTTTTCAAGAATGATTTGAAGACCAAGAATTATTTGAAAGGCTGTTACAACAATGAATTTTCCATCTGCAATTCTGATAGCTCATTAGTTATTTCCAGATAAATCTTTTGCCAAAGAGAAGACAATCTGTTCCCTTTATGCGGAAGACTTAAAGGAGACAGTCAAATAAAAAACATGCTGTGAAACAAATGGGTGTATAGATCATGAAATAAGTTAGAAAATTTGTTTATGCAGAATTCTGAAACATGGAGGTGTTGGGTCCTGCAGAAAGGACCAGAAGATATAAAATCACTGTTATCATGGAGTTGACATGTTAGTGCTGGTTGTAGTGAGATGACAAACAGAAAATAAGCAAATTATGTAATGTGTTTAAAGTGAAAAGTTACATGGGGAAAAATTAAATGGCGAAGAATGATGAGAGTAAGGGTAGAGGCAGGAGGAGGGATAGGGCTTGCTCTGTTCCAAGGGATGATAAGTGAAAGCCCCAGATGAAAAGTGACATTTGGGCAAAACCTTGAAGGACTGAGGGAGCCATGTAGATATCCAGGGGAGGCGTGCTCCAATTAGAGGACACAACAAGAGTGAAGGCCATGAATCAGCAATATGCTTATCCTATTGGGGAGAAAGGAAGGAGACCAGGGTCAGTTGGCACATAGTAAGAGAGGTGGGGAAAGGTGAAGAGGACAAAGTCTTAGCGATAAGGGGATAAGGGCAGATCATGTGGAATGTTATAGGCCATTTAAATAACTTTGACTTCTACTGTGAACATCAGTAGAAGATTTTGAGCTGAGGACTTAAATTTATGCATAATTTTTATTTTCAGTTTTAGTATAGAAATTCTGAACTATATACTACATTTGGAAATATTCCTGTGTTTTTTAAATGCACAGGTTGAATATCCTTTATATGTGTAGAAAGATGAAAACAACTTGTTATTCAAAACCAAATATGTCTATAGTTGATTCTGCCTATAAAAGAGCAGGACTATATTTTAGCCATTGTGTGTTAAGTGGGCTTTATTAGCCCCTTGGAAGCATTTGTTGAATCATTTCTATGAAAAAAATGCAATCTGATTTCTATATTGTTGGCTTACATATGAACTTTAGGAACACAATTCATTAACAGTCTGGAAATTTCCTATACAAATAGGTATAAGCAGGTAGATAATGCTACCGATTGACCTTCACTAGATCAAACTGTTCTAATAAATTTTTAAAATCATACATTCTTAAACACTGTGAAATGACTTTTGGTGTTTAGTATGTAATCTTGGATACACAAAAAAGTTTTTGTTGATTTGGATTGAAATTTAAACTGCCTCAGAGATTTTATCTTTAAACTGAAATCTAATGCCCAAGGTAAAGCTTGATTCATAGAAATTAGGACTAGTAAAAGCCTTCCACTTCCTCCATCTTATCTATGCCATCTGTGAAACAGTTTCTGGTATCTTTTATGGACTTTTATTGAGATGGTGGCCTAGACTTTCAGGCAGCCTGATTGGAGGCTACAGTGTTTACCCAACCAGATCCAACAAATTGAAAGTTGGAGTGAATGAGTATTATGATAGCAACATATGAGCAGAGCTTCTTTACAAAAATCACAACAACCAACGATGTGAGATCGCCTCGAGAATAAGCTTGGGGCAGACTGCTGGAGGATAAGAGAGCCCATGGCACTGATCTGAGCTGTCACTTTTGAGTCTATCCTAGATGAAGTAGGCCATTGCTAATTTATCAACCCAAAGGCATGTCAGAAAACAAAAATGTTGGTCGTTGTTACTATTTGAAGTATAATTGACATGCAGTAATCCTCACATATTTAAAATATGCATTTGATAAATTTTATGTACGTAATGCTAGTAAAGTAATGCTCAAAATTCTCCAAGCCAGGCTTCAGCAATATGTGAACCGTGAACTTCCAGATGTTGAAGCTGGTTTTAGAAAAGGCAGAGGAACCAGACATCAAATTGCCAACATCTGCTAGATCATCGAAAAAGCAAGAGAGTTCCAGAAAAACATCTATTTTTGCTTTATTGACTGTGCCAAAGCCTTTGACTGTGTGCATCACAATAAACTGTGGAAAATTCTTCAAGAGATGGGAATACCAGACCACCTAACCTGCCTCTTGAGAAACCTATATGCAGGTCAGGAAGCAACAGCTAGAACTGGACATGGAACAACAGACTGNGAAGGAATGATGCTAAAGCTGAAACTCCAGTACTTAGGCCACCTCATGAGAAGAGTTGACTCATTGGAAAAGACTCTGATGCTGGGAGGGATTGGGGGCAGGAGGAGAAGGGTACGACCGAGGATGAGATGGCTGGATGGCATCACTGACTCGATGGACGTGAGTCTGAGTGAACTCTGGGAGATGGTGATGGACAGGGAGGCCTGGCGTGCTGCGATTCATGTGGTCACAAAGAGTCGGACACGACTGAGCAACTGAACTGAACTGAACTGAATGATATGAAAATTCTGTGTGTGTGTGTGTGTGTGTGTGTGTGTGTGTCTATGTGTGTACACAGCAATGAAACTATGACCCCAATCAAGATAATGAATATCATTCTCCTGAGTTTTGTTGTGCCTTTTTTGGTTCCCATTCCCAGGCAGTCAGTGGTTGGTTTATATCACTTTAGATTTATAATTCCATTATAAATAGGATCATACAACTTGTGTATTTTTCCTTGTTTTGCCTATTTCATTCAGCATAATTTTTTTGAGATTCATCCATAATGTTCTATATATGCTACTGAGTAGTACATCTTTTTATGGACTTATTATAAATGTTTATCCACTTACCTGTTGATGGATATCTTGGTCATTTCTATTAATGATTTTTGGTAATCGTAACTTAAGCTGATATAAAAATTTTTGCAAGTTTTTGTATGAACAGATGTTCAGTTTCTTTGGGAAAATACTTAGAACTAAAATGGCTATATCATATGCAAAGTGTATACTTTTAAGAAATTGCCGAACTATTTTCTAGTGTGGTTGTACCTTTTTACAATCCTACCAGCACTGGTATTATTTGCTATCTTTGCCACCACTTGATATTACTAAGCTTTATAAATTTAGCCATTCCAAAATGTATGTAGTGATATTTCATTTTTGTTTTAGTTTGTATTTCAGTAATAACTAATGATGTTATACATCTTTGTGCTTATTTATCATTATCTTGATGAAGTGTCTATTCAAGTATTTTGCTGATTTAAAAGTTTGCTTATTTTCTTAGTTTTGACAGTTCTTTAAAATTTTGTGTATAAGTCTTTTATCAGATATATGATTTGAAAAATCTTATTCCCAGTCTGGGTCTTATTTTTAATTCTTTAAACCATGTCTTTTAAGGAACAGAAGTTTTTAATTTTCATGAGATCCAGTTTATCAATTTTTTAGTAGATAATGCTTTTTGATGTCATATCTAATAGTTATTTGCCTAATCTAAAGTCATGAATATTTGCTCCTGTATTTTCTTCAGAAGTTGTTTAGTGTTCAGTTTTTCATTTATATCTATGATCCATTTGAGTTAATTTTTGTATATTGTGTGAAGTATGGAACAAAGTTTTTCTTTTACCTCTTCTTATGCATATCCAATCTTAGCATAATATACTGGAGAAAACTATACTTTATTCACTAAATTGTCTATGCATTTTTGTTGAAAATCAGTTGATTATGTATTTGTAGCTCTATTTCTGGACTTTCTGTTCTATTCCACTGATCCATTTGCCTGTATTTACACCAATACCATACTCTCTTGATTACTGTAGCTTTATAGTAAATCTTGAAATCAGGTATTCTTCCACTTTTTCTTCACTTTTCAAAGTTGGTTAAGTTATTCAAGAATCTTTGTATTTGTATATCAATTTTAGAAAACATTTTTCAATTTCTACAAAATAATCTGCTGGAATTTTTATTGGATTTGCATTGAACCTATAGATCAGTTTGGGGAGAATTGACATCTTATCAATATAAGGTCTTCTGACTCTTGAACATGGTTTATCTTCCATCTATCTAGGCATTCTTTAGTTTCTCTAACAGTGTTTTGTAGTTTTCAGTGCAGTGCTAGCAATGTTCTGATTTTTGGTCTGGGTAGTGGTTACAAGTTACTACTTGTTGAAATATACATATGTGTCTTCACTTTTCTATATGTATGTTATATTTCTCACATATAGAAAAAATAAAGCAAGACTGCATCCTGATGAAGACATTCCCTCCCCTCCCAGGAATGCCTGGGTGAATTACTATTAGGAGATCTATTAATAAAAATTATCATTAGATCTCAGGAGGAAAATCCTCTCATCATTCTATAACTACTGAAAAGTAATTTGAGAAAATTCAGCAGACATTTGCAGTGAAAATCTGGTATAAAATAATACAAGATGAATTCTTCCTTAACATATAATAATTTTCTATCTCATCCCTAAAGTCAGCATTTTTCTTAGAGGTAAATTTCTAGAGGTATTGCCACTGAGGTTAGAGACAGGACAATTTTGCCCATTATCACCACTAATGTAATATCATAGTTGGTTAAAGCAAAGCAGTTTTTTAAAGCTGAGTAACTTGCTGTATAAAGTCAGAAAAAGAGAAGGCAAAACTATCAGTGTTTGCAGGTGATAGGATTCTACACCTGGAAAACTAGGAAACCAGCTGGAAAACTCTTGCAAACAAAAAATTTTAAAAAGTGTTGCAGGACAAAATGAATATTAAAAAATCAGTAGCTTTCTTGTATGCAAACAATGAACAGAACATATGATGGACAAAAGATAGAATATATGATTATATAATATAAGAATATATGTATTGGGATAAAGAATGAAAAGATAACATACAAGAATAATCTTAAGAAATGTTTGGATGAGTGAAAAAACATAAAATAACCCTGGAAGGTATAAAATAAGCCTCAATAAAAGGAAAATTCAACAGTATCATAAAGATTTCAATTCTTCCTAAATTAGATTCGCAACTTATCAATTTTAAATATGTTATAGAGTTAGACATTTAATAAGATTCCAATAACAGATACCAATTTTTAATTTTATCTAGACAAGATGACTATAAATGTATATGGAGAAATAAACCAACATGAATAATAAGGAAAACTTTGGATCAATGAAAGAAGACTAGCCTATCTATTGTATCATGGTTCTCCAAAGTACCAAAGTCAACATGTATCAGTTCAGTTCAGTTGCTCAGTCATGTCCAACTCTTTGTGACCCCATGGGCTGATGCATGCCAGGCTTCCCTGTCCATCACCAACTCTCGGAGCTTGCTCAAACTCATGTCCATCGAGTCGGTGATGCCATCCAACCATCTCATTCTGTATTGTCCCCTTCTCCTGCCACCTTCAATATTTCCCAGCATCAGGGTCTTTTCCAGTGAGTCAGTTCTTTGCATCAGGTAGCCAAAGTATTGGAGTTTCAGCTTCAGCATCAGGGCTTCCAATGAATATTCAGGACTGATTTCCTTTACATTTGACTGCTTGGATCTCCTTGCAGTCCAAGGGACTCTCAAGAGTCTTTTCCAACACCACAATTCAGAAGCACCAGTTCTTCAGCACTCAGCTTTCTTTATAGTCCAACTCTCACTCAGATACATGACTACTGGTAAAACCATACATTTGACTAGATGGATTTTGTTGGCAAAGTAATGTCTCTGCTTTTTAATATGCTGTCTAGGTTTTTCATAGCTTTTCTTCCAAAGAGTATACACACACACACATATATATCCATGCATGAACATACACACACACACACACAGCGCTAGGAACTCTTAGTGGCAAACTTAAATAGGGAACCCCAGACTTGACCTACTTTGTCCTATAACCCCCGCTCCCCCTTTCAAAGGAAGATATTGGTTTTGAGCCGGAGACAAGTAATTCAGTCAAATATTTGTAGATAATTCTAGAGGCTATTAACCAGATCAAGCGCTCCACTCTTATTGATTTAAGTAAAAGCTTCTTGTCAGTGGTGTCCTTTAATATAAAGTCTAGATTACTTCTAGAAGGCTTTTTTTAAAAAAAAAAAAAATTTCTTCTGTTTTGAGTCCTATTCCAGAAACTGGGGGAAGTTACACAAATGGAGAGCCCATGCTCTCCAATTCAAAGCATGCAGTTACTCATGTAACCGAAAAGAAAGAAGAGAGAGGAGAGGGAGACAGATGAAGGGGAGGGGGGAGAAGGAAAGAAGGAGGAGGAAGGTAAGGAGGGAGAGGAGAAGGAAAAATATCACCAGTTGCTGCTACAGCAAGCTTATCTGGCCTTCTAGTCCATGTACAAGGCTCACTCATCTGTCTCCTGAAATACCAAACCTCAGCATTACTACTATTAACATACCCTATTTCTGAAATTTTTTTTTTCCCAGAAACACCCCATGCGTATATTTGTATATTAAAAAAAACACTCTTCTGAACCTTTTGTTTTTACTTAGCAATGTATCTCGGAGATTTTTCCTTTTAAATAGTTCCTTGCCTTTCATATTGTGAGTTAATTGTGTCCTAGTGGCTGAAATCAGTTTGCGCTTCACTGGCATGGGCTGTGAGACCTTTATCTCTTTGTTTTACCCAAGGATGGAAGTGGAGATTTTACCCAAGGATGAAGATGGAAATGGGCATGGAGGTGGGATGGGGGATGGGGCAGTGGAGTGGAGGTGATGGTGGAATTGTCTCTTTTTTTAAAAAATTGTCAGCCACCAGAGGACATACTTTTCATAACTCACACAAGGGCAGTCTGCTAGTTGTAGCTTGTTTTCAACTCAACTTGCTAGCTTGTTGTGTCCAACTCTTTGCAACCCCATGAACTGTAGCCCACTAGGCTCCTCTGTCCAAGGAATTTTCCAGGCAAGAATACTAGAGTGGGTTGCCATTTCTTCCTCTAGGGAATTTTCCTTACCCAGGGATCCAAGCTATGTCTTCTGTGCACTGCAGGCAGATTCTTTACCACTAAACTGTCTAGTCAAAGCTATGGTGTTTCCAGTAGTCATGTATGGATGTGAGAGTTGGACCATAATGAAAGCTGAGTGCCAAAGAATTGATGCTTTTGAACTGTGGTGTTGGAGAAGACTCTCGAGAGTCCTTTGGACTGCAAGGAGATCAAACTAGTCCATCCTAAAGTAAGTCAGTCTTGAATATTCATTGGAAGGACTGATGTTGAAGCTGAAGCTCCAATACTTTGGCCACCTGATGCGAAGAACTGACTCATTGGAAAAGACCCCAATGCTGGAAAAGATTGAAGGCAGGAGGAGACGGGGATAACAGAGGATCATATGGTTGGATGGCATCCAACCGACTTAATGGACATGAGTTTGAGCAAACTCTGGGAGTTGGTGATGGACAGGAGGCCTGGCGTGATGCAGTCCATGGGATTGCAAAGAGTTGGACACAAACCAACTCTTTCATGTGGCTGAGTTGAACTGAAAGCATCTGAGAAGCCCCATAGCTTCTTTTGGATGTTCCATAACATATTTAATAGTTCTCTTATTGATTTATACTTTTTTGATCACACATCCCTCCCCTCAATACAGCCAGTGCTGCAATGAACAACCTTGTGAGATTTTTAATGCTGGGTGATACAGATTAACATGTGATACATTTGCCAACAGGGCCTAAGTTATTTCCTGCTTTTAACAGGCTACAGTTTGGTCACATACCATTTCTTATTGAGCATTTCAGACTTCCCCTAGACTTTAATCAGTTTCACTGGTCTAAAATCATTTCCCTAAGTTTCAGTGCTGCCCTTAACTCTGGCAGTGGCAAACAGGAAACTATACGTGCACTGACGCGTCTCTCCATATGACTCAAACAGAAAAATTAATAAAAGGAGAGGGGACTGGAAGAGCATGACATATGCAACAGGGGTGCTCTGGAAAGGAAGCAGCATTTATTGGCAAGGTGATGAAGACAAGGAAAACCATCCATATCTCCTTTCTGAAGGAATGCTGGAAAGAACTCACAGACTCTACTGGACAGAACAGTCAAGGCAATGAAATCTGTCTGTTCTCCCTGAAGGAAGAAAGCATTGCATGCTTGGGAAATTGCAGTTAAATTAAATGTCAAAATACTTTCAACGAGTTGCCTGGCTGCTCTGCTTTAGCTGGTGTCATGCACATCTTCATCCTTTCCTGGTGACTGCCGCTCCCATCAGATGAGAGGGAAAGAGCACAGATCTCCCACAGGCAGATCCTTATTGTAGAGCTCAGGGTGCATCGTCTGAGGCATGTGGACTTCTTGTCTTGTTAAAGAAACACTGTGGGAAAATGTACACAATATAAAATTTACCATTTAAAACCATCTTGAAGTGTACAGTTCAGTGGCATCAAGTCCACTCACCTTGCCAGACTGCCACTACCAATGTCCATCTCCCAAACTTGTTTATCCTATAAACTAAAACTCTACACCCATTAAACAGCTCCTCATTCCTTCCTCCCACTGGCCCCTGGCAACCACCGAGATCTCTATGAATTTGATTATTCTAGGGGTCTCATTTGAGTGGAATCATACAATAGTTATTTTTTGTGACTTGCTTATATATTTCACTTAGGATAATGTCTTCAATGCTATATGTTGCAGCACGTACCATAATTTCCTTCCTTTCAAGGGCTGAGTAATGTGCGTGTGCCACATTTTGTTTACCCATTCATCCGTCTGTGAGAATTTGGGTTGTTTCAACCTTTTGGTTATGATGAATAATGCTGCGATAAACACTGGTGTACAAAGATCTGTTTGAGTCCCCGCTTTCAGTTCTTTTAGTATATACCCGAAAGTAGAATCGCTGGGTCCTATGGTGATTTACTATTGAATTTTGGGGAGACCGTCCACACTGTTCTCCACAGTAGTTGTCCCATTTTGCATTCCCAGCAGCAATGCAGAAGGGTTCCAGTTTCTCTACATCCTCATGTGGCACATGTACTCTGACCCTGCTGACAAATGGCTTTTTCCCATTTCTTTGCTTTAGTTGTATGATACTTAGATACCTAACCAGTTGTTCTGAGGAACTGTCTAGAGTTGTTCCTCAAAGTCCTTTATTCAGAAGTAGATAATGTATGGGGCTTTCCTGGTAGCTCAGTGGTAAAGAATCTGCCTGCCAATGCAGGTTCGATCCCTGGGTCAGGAAGAACCCCTGGAGAAGGAAATGGCAACTCACTCCAGTATTCTTGCCTGGAAAAATCCCATGGACAAAGGAACCGGGTGGGCTACAGTCCTTGAGGTCACAAGAGAGTCAGGCATAACTTAGCGACTGAACAACAACAGTAAGATGATGTCTAGACAGTGCCTAACAAAGGGACTGATAAGTAGAAAAAATGTAATTTCTCTATCCCACTTTAAATTCCTTCCTCTTGCCTTCTCTCTTTTTTGACACCATCACCATCTCTCTTATAATGAGCATCCATACCCCATATGACAGTGTGTAAAAAAAATACTTAAAACTCTTGGGCTCCGCAAGAAATGTCATAGAATCTTCTTTTGTGCCTAATATATACTTTTCAACTTAGATTCTACTTGGCAGTTACTCTTTGTCAAAAAGTAAGGGAGGAAACATTTCATTTTCACAAGGCAAGGAATAAAGGTACAAAAATCAGAGGCAGATGGGGTGGCAAGAGAAATATAGCCAGGACAGAGAGAGAGGGGGGACCTGCCCCAGCTCATGAATAGAGGGTGATGATTCCAACTGGCATTTGGCAGGCTACATTGGAGCAAAGCCACACTTACTTAAATATACCATTTGACAATATTCTGTACCTAAGAGGAGACATTTCTGCAGTAGTAATAAGTTCCCTGACAATGGAAATCAGAGTGGGATTAAGAGCACCCTGTGACATGGAAGGGAGGGCAGCAGGACTTAAGCAAAAACAATAACAACAATAATGAAGGAGCTATTTATTTAACTCTATGTTCAAAGTACTTACTTATTATTATTTTGCACCATATCATTAGGTACCACCTGACAATGATAATATAAAAGCTTTCAATATATATAATCTTATCTAGTCATCACTATATTCCTATTGTACCAACTAGGTTCATTTGTATTGTGCTCCAGTAATAAATAACCCCCAAGTCCCAATGGTTTAACAATTAAATGTTTATTTCTTGCTTCTGTAAAGTCCACTGGAGGCCCAGGATAACTCTGTAGAGCAGCTGTCTTTTGTTTCAGCTCAGAACTCCAATCTGCTTCAATCATATCACATTTGCATATCATTGCATCCTACTATGACCTCCAAGGGCTTCCCTGGTGGCTCAGATGGTAAAGAATCTGCCTGCAATGTGGGAGACCCGGGTTCAAGCCCTGGGTTGGGAAAATCTCCTGGAGGAGGGCAGGGCAACCAACTCCAGTATTCTTGCCTGGAGAAGCCCCATGGGCAGAGGACCCCAGCAGGCTACAAATACTCCATGGGGTCACAAAGAGCTGAATATGACTGAGTGACTAAGATGATGATGGCCACCAAGGCTGGGGAAGAGAGAGAGGTGGAAGGCCAATCATAAGCCATTAAGTGCTTCTTTCTGGAAGTAATGCATGTCAGAGCTGCTCACATTATACTGGCCACAGCAAGCCACACAGTCAGGAGTAACTCCAAGAAGTTCAGTTCAGTTCAGTTGCTCAGTCATGTCTGACTCTTTGCGACCCCATGAATCACAGCACGCCAGGCCTCCCTGTCCACCACCAACTCCCGGAGTTCACTCAGACTCACATCCATCGAGTCAGTGATGCCATCCAGCCATCTCATCCTCTGTCGTCCCCTTCTCCTCCTGCCCCCAATCCCTCCCAGCATCAGAGTCTTTTCCAATGAGTCAACTCTTCTCATGAGGTGGCCAAAGTACTGGAGTTTCAGCTTTAGCATCATTCCTTCCAAAGAAATCCCAGGGCTGATCTCCTTCAGAATGGACTGGTTGG